>JBDLLF010000321.1:0-44193 GCA_039707465.1 Rhabdophis nuchalis | reverse complement strand
CCTACCTACCTACCTACTGTATTTCTCCCTCTCCCTTTCTATCCCCTCTACCTACCTACCTACCTACCTACCTACCTACCACCACCTACCTACTGTATTTCTCCCTTTCGCTCTCTCCCTCTACCTACCTACCTTCCGACCTACCTACCTACCTTCCTACCTACCTACCTTCTGTATTTCTCCCTCTCCCTCTCTATCACTCTACCTACCTACCTACCTACCTAATGTATTTCTCCCTCTCCCTCTCTATCCCTCTACCTACCTACCAAATTACCTACCAACTGTATTCTCCCCTCTCCCCTCTCGCTCTCTCACTCTACCTACCTACCTTGCTACTACCTACCTACTGTATTCCTCCCTATCTATCCCTCTACCTACCTACCTACTGTATTTCCTCCCTCTCCCTCTCTATCCCTCTACCTACCAACCTACCTAATGTATTTCTCCCTCTCTATCCCTCTACCTACCTACCCACCTACCTACCTACTGTATTTCTCCCTCTCGCTCTCTCCCTCTACCTACCTACCTACCTACCTACCTACCTACCTACCTACCTACCTACCTACCTACCTACCTACCTACTGTATTTCTCTCTCTCACTCTCTATCCCTCTAAATACCTACCTACCTACCTACCTACCTACCTACCTACCTACCTACCTACCTACCTACCTACCTACCTATTGTATTTCTCCCTCTCCCTCTCTATCTCTTTACCTACCTACCTACCTACCTACCTAACTACCTACCTACCTATTGTATTTCTCCCTCTCCCTCTCTATCTCTTTACCTACCTACCTACCTACTTACCTACCTACCTACCTACCTACTGTATTTCTCCCTTTCGCTCTCTCCCTCTACCTACCTACCTTCCTACCTACCTACCTACTGTATTTCTCCCTCTCCCTCTCAATCACTCTACCTACCTACCTACCTACCTACCTACCTACCTACCTAATGTATTTCTCCCTCTCCCTCTCTATCCCTCTACCTACCTACCAAATTACCTACCAACTGTATTCTCCCTCTCCCTCTCTCACTCTACCTACCTACCTTGCTACCTACCTACCTACTGTATTCCTCCCTATGTGTCCCTCTACCTACCTACCTAATGTATTTCTCCCTCTCCCTCTCTATCCCTTTACCCCTACCAACCTACCTAATGTATTTCCCCTCTCTATCCCTCTACCCCTACCCACCTACCTACCTACTGTATTTCTCCCTCTCGCTCTCTCCCTCTACATACCTACCTTCCTACCTACCTACCTACTGTATTTCTCCCTCTCCCTTTCTATCCCTCTACCTACCTACCTACCTACCTACCTACCTACCTACCTACTATATTTCTCCTTTCGCTCTCTCCATCTACCTACCTACCTTCCGACCTACCTACCTACCTTCCTACCTACCTACCTTCTGTATTTCTCCCTCTCCCTCTCTATCACTCTACCTACCTACCTACCTACCTACCTAATGTATTTCTCCCTCTCCCTCTCTATCCCTCTACCTACCTACCAAATTACCTACCAACTGTATTTTCCCTCTCCCTCTCGCTCTCTCACTCTACCTACCTACCTTGCTACCTACCTACCTACTGTATTCCTCCCTATCTATCCCTCTACCTACCTACCTACTGTATTTCTCCCTCTCCCTCTCTATCCCTCTACCTACCAACCTACCTAATGTATTTCTCCCTCTCTATCCCTCTACCTACCTACCCACCTACCTACCTACTGTATTTCTCCCTCTCGCTCTCTCCCTCTACCTACCTACCTACCTACCTACCTACCTACCTACCTACCTACCTACCTACTGTATTTCTCTCTCTCACTCTCTATCCCTCTAAATACCTACCTACCTACCTACCTACCTACCTACCTACCTATTGTATTTCTCCCTCTCCCTCTCTATCTCTTACCTACCTACCTACCTACCTACCTACCTAACTACCTACCTACCTATTGTATTTCTCCCTCTCCCTCTCTATCTCTTTACCTACCTACCTACCTACTTACCTACCTACCTACCTACCTACTGTATTTCTCCCTTTCGCTCTCTCCCTCTACCTACCTACCTTCCTACCTACCTACCTACTGTATTTCTCCCTCTCCCTCTCAATCACTCTACCTACCTACCTACCTACCTAATGTATTTCTCCCTCTCCCTCTCTATCCCTCTACCTACCTACCAAATTACCTACCAACTGTATTCTCCTCTCCCTCTCTCACTCTACCTACCTACCTTGCTACCTACCTACCTACTGTATTCCTCCCTATGTGTCCCTCTACCTACCTACCTAATGTATTTCTCCCTCTCCCTCTCTATCCCTTTACCTACCAACCTACCTAATGTATTTCTCCCTCTCTATCCCTCTACCTACCTACCCACCTACCTACCTACTGTATTTCTCCCTCTCGCTCTCTCCCTCTACCTACCTACCTACCTACCTACCTACCTACCTACCTACCTACCTACCTACCTACCTACCTACCTACCTACTGTATTCCTCCCTCTCCCTCTCTATCCCTCTACCTACCTACCTACCTACCTACCTACCTACCTACCTACCTACCTACCTACCTAACTAACTACCTAACTACCTAACTACATACCTACTGTATTTCTCTCTCTCACTCTCTATCCCTCTAAATACCTACCTACCTACCTACCTACCTACCTACCTACCTACCTACCTACCTACCTACCTACCTACCTACTGTATTTCTCCACTCTATCCCTCTACCTACCTACCTACCTACCTACTGTATTTCTCCCTCTCCCTCTCTATCCCTCTAGCTAGCTAGCTAGCTAGCTACCTACCTACCTACCTACCTACCTAATGTATTTCTCCCTCTCCCTCTCTATCCCTCTACCTACCTACCAACCTACCTACCAACTGTATTTCTCCTTCTCCCTCTCTATTCCTCTACCTACCTACCTACCTCCTACCTACCTACCTACATACCTACTGTATTTCTCCCTATCTATCCTCTACCAACCTACCTACTGTATTTCTCCCTCTCCCTCTCTATCCCTCTACCTACCAACCTACCTACTGTATTTCTCCCTCTCCCTCTCTATCCCTCGACCTACCAACCTACCTACTGTATTTCTCCCTCTCTATCCCTCTACCTACCTACCCACCTACCTACCTACTGTATTTCTCCCTCTCGCTCTCTCCCTCTACCTACCTACCTTCCTACCTACCTAATGTATTTCTCCCTCTCCCTTTCTATCCCTCTACCTACCTACCTACCTACCTACCTACCTACCTACTGTATTTCTCCCTTTCGCTCTCTCCCTCTACCTACCTTACTACCTACCTACCTACCTACCTACTGTATTTCTCCCTCTCCCTCTCTATCACTCTACCTACCTAGCTACCTAATGTATTTCTCCCTCTCCCTCTCTATCCCTGTACCTACCTACCAAATTACCTACCAACTGTATTCTCCCTCTCCCTCTCGCTCTCTCACTCTACCTACCTACCTTGCTACCTACCTACCTACTGTATTCCTCCCTATCTATCCTCTACCTACCTACCTACTGTATTTCTCCCTCTCCCTCTCTATCCCTCTACCTACCAACCTACCTAATGTATTTCTCCCTCTCTATCCCTCTACCTACCTACCTACCAACCTACATAATGTATTTCTCCCTCTCTATCCCTCTACCTACCTACCTACCTACCTACTGTATTTCTCTCTCTCACTCTCTATCCCTCTAAATACCTACCTACCTACCTACCTACCTATTGTATTTCTCCCCTCTCCCTCAATATCTCTTTACCTACCTACCTACCTACCTACCTACCTACCTACCTACCTACCTACCTACCTACCTACCTACCTACCTAATGTATTTCTCCCTCTCCCTCTCTATCCCTCTACCTACCTACCTACCTACCTACCAACTGTATTCTCCCTCTCGCTCTCTCCCTCTACCTACCTACCTTGCTACCTACCTACCTACTGTATTTCTCCCACTCTCTCCCTCTACCTACCTACCTTCCTACCTACTTTCCTACTGTATTTCTCCCTCTCCCTCTCTATCCCTCTACCTACCTACCTACCTACCTACCAACTGTATTCTCCCTCTCGCTCTCTCCCTCTACCTACCTACCTTGCTACCTACCTACCTACTGTATTTCTCCCTCTCTATCCCTCTACCTACCTACCCACCTACCTACTGTATTTCTCCCTCTCGCTCTCTCCCTCTACCTACTTACCTTCCTACCTACCTACCTACTGTATTTCTCCCTCGCCCTCTCTATTCCTCTACCTACCTACCTACCTACCTAATGTATTTCTCCCTCTCCCTCTCTATCCCTCTACCTACCTACCTACCTACCTACCAACTGTATTCTCCCTCTCGCTCTCTCCCTCCTACCTACCTACCTACTGTATTTCTCCCACTCTATCCCTCTACCTACCTACCTACCTACCTACCTACCTACCTACCTACTGTATTTCTCCCTCTCGCTCTCTCCCTCTACCTACCTACCTTGCTACCTACCTACCTACTGTATTTCTCCCTATCTATCCCTCTACCTACCTACCTACTGTATTTATCCTTCTCCCTACCTCCCTACCTACTGTATTTCTCCCTCTCCCTCTCTATCCCTCTACCTACCAACCTACCTACTGTATTTCTCCCTCTCTATCCCTCTACCTACCTACCCACCTACCTACCTAATGTATTTCTCCCTCTTGCTCTCTCCCTCTACCTACCTACCTTCCTACCTACCTACCTACCTACCTACCTACCTACCTACCTACCTTCCTACCTACCTACCTACCTACCTACCTACCTACTGTATTTCTCCTTCTCCCTCTCTATCACTCTACCTACCTACCTACCTACCTACCTACCTACCTACCTACCTACCTACCTACCTACTACTGTATTTCTCTCTCTCACTCTCTATCCCTCTAAATAACTACCTACCTACCTACCTACCTACCTACCTATTGTATTTCTCCCTCTCCCTCTCTATCTCTTTACCTACCTACCTACCTACCTAACTACCTACCTACCTATTGTATTTCTCCCTCTCCCTCTCTATCTCTTTACCTACCTACCTACCTACTTACCTACCTACCTACCTACCTACTGTATTTCTCCCTTTCGCTCTCTCCCTCTACCTACCTACCTTCCTACCTACATACCTACTGTATTTCTCCCTCTCCCTCTCAATCACTCTACCTACCTACCTACCTACCTAATGTATTTCTCCCTCTCCCTCTCTATCCCTCTACCTACCTACCAAATTACCTACCAACTGTATTCTCCCTCTCCCTCTCACTCTCTCACTCTACCTACCTACCTTGCTACCTACCTACCTACTGTATTCCTCCCTATGTGTCCCTCTACCTACCTACCTAATGTATTTCTCCCTCTCCCTCTCTATCCCTCTACCTACCAACCTACCTAATGTATTTCTCCCTCTCTATCCCTCTACCTACCTACCCACCTACCTACCTACTGTATTTCTCCCTCTCGCTCTCTCCCTCTACCTACCTACCTACCTACCTACCTACCTACCTACCTACCTACCTACTGTATTCCTCCCTCTCCCTCTCTATCCCTCTACCTACCTACCTACCTACCTACCTACCTACCTAACTACCTAACTACCTAACTACCTAACTACCTAACTACCTAACTACCTAACTACCTAACTACATACCTACTGTATTTCTCTCACTCTCTATCCCTCTAAATACCTACCTACCTACCTACCTACCTACCTACCTACCTACCTACCTACCTAATGTATTTCTCCCACTCTATCCCTCTACCTACCTACCTACCTACCTACTGTATTTCTCCCTCTCCCTCTCAATCACTCTACCTACCTACCTACCTACCTAATGTATTTCTCCCTCTCCCTCTCTATCCCTCTACCTACCTACCAAATTACCTACCAACTGTATTCTCCCTCTCCCTCTCGCTCTCTCACACTACCTACCTACCTTGCTACCTACCTACCTACTGTATTCCTCTCTATGTGTCCCTCTACCTACCTACCTAATGTATTTCTCCCTCTCCCTCTCTCTCCCTCTACCTACCTACCTTGCTACCTACCTACCTACTGTATTTCTCCCACTCTCTCCCTCTACCTACCTACCTTCCTACCTACTTTCCTACTGTATTTCTCCCTCTCCCTCTCTATCCCTCTACCTACCTACCTACCTACCTACCAACTGTATTCTCCCTCTCGCTCTCTCCCTCTACCTACCTACCTTGCTACCTACCTACCTACTGTATTTCTCCCTCTCTATCCCTCTACCTACCTACCCACCTACCTACTGTATTTCTCCCTCTCGCTCTCTCCCCTCTACCTACTTACCTTCCTACCTACCTACCTACTGTATTTCTCCCTCGCCCTCTCTATTCCTCTACCTACCTACCTACCTACCTAATGTATTCTCCCTCTCCCTCTCTATCCCTCTACCTACCTACCTACCTACCTACCTACCACTGTATTCTCCCTCGCTCTCTCCCTCTACCTACCTACCTTGCTACCTACCTACCTACTGTATTTCTCCCTATCTATCCCTCTACCTACCTACCTACTGTATTTATCCTTCTCCCTACCTCCCTACCTACTGTATTTCTCCCTCTCCCTCTCTATCCCTCTACCTACCAACCTACCTACTGTATTTCTCCCCTCTCTATCCCTCTACCTACCTACCCACCTACCTACCTACTGTATTTCTCCTTCTCGCTCTCTCCCTCTACCTACCTACCTTCCTACCTACCTACCTACCTACCTACCTACCTACCTACCTACCTACCTACTGTATTTCTCCCACTCTATCCCTCTACCTACCACCCTACCTACCTACCTACCTACTGTATTTCTCCACTCTATCCCTCTACCTACCTACCTACCTACCTACCTACCTACCTACCTACCTACCTACCTACCTACTGTATTTCTCCCTCTCGCTCTCTCCCTCTACATACCTACCTTCCTACCTACCTACCTACTGTATTCTTCCCTCTCCCTTTCTATTCCTCTACCTACCTACCTACCTACCTACCTACCTACCTACCTACCTACTGTATTTCTCCCTCTCCCTCTCTATCCCTCTACCTACCTACCAAATTACCTACCAACTGTATTCTCCCTCTCCCTCTCCCTCTCGCTCTTCACTCTACCTACCTACCTTGCTACCTACCTACCTACTGTATTCCCTCCCTATCTATCCCTCTACCTACCTACCTACTGTATTTCTCCCACTCTATCCTCTACCTACCTACCTACTACCTACCTACCTACCTACCTACCTACCTACTGTATTTCTCCCTCTCGCTCTCTCCCTCTACATACCTACCTTCCTACCTACCTACCTACTGTATTTCTCCTCTCCCTTTCTATTCCTCTACCTACCTACCTACCTACCTACCTACCTACCTACCTACTGTATTTCTCCCTTTCGCTCTCTCCCTCTACCTACCTACCTTCCGACCTACCTACCTACCTTCCTACCTACCTACCTACTGTATTTCTCCCTCTCCTCTCTATCACTCTACCTACCTACCTACCTACCTACCTAATGTATTTCTCCCTCTCCCTCCTCTATCCCTCTACCTACCTACCAAATTACCTACCAACTGTATTCTCCCTCTCCCTCTCCCTCTCGCTCTCTCACTCTACCTACCTACCTTGCTACCTACCTACCTACTGTATTCCTCCCTATCTATCCCTCTACCTACCTACCTACTGTATTTCTCCCTCTCCCTCTCTATCCCTCTACCTACCAACCTACCTAATGTATTTCTCTCTCTCACTCTCTATCCCTCTAAATACCTACCTACCTACCTACCTACCTATTGTATTTCTCCCTCTCCCTCAATATCTCTTTACCTACCTACCTACCTACCTACCTACCTACCTACCTACCTACCTACCTACCTACCTACCTACCTACCTACCTACCTACCTACTGTATTTCTCCCTCTCCCTCTCTATCCCTCTACCTACCTACCTACCTACCTAGCTAATGTATTTCTCTCTCTCCCTCTCTATCCCTCTACCTACCTACCTACCTACTACCAACTGTATTCTCCCTCTCGCTCTCTCCCTCTAACTACCTACCTTGCTACCTACCTACCTACTGTATTTCTCCCACTCTCTCCCTCTACCTACCTACCTTCCTACCTACTTTCCTACTGTATTTCTCCCTCTCCCTCTCTATCCCTCTACCTACCTACCTACCTACCTACCTACCTACCTACCTAATGTATTTCTCCCTCTCCCTCTCTATCCCTCTACCTACCTACCTACCTACCTACCTACCAACTGTATTCTCCCTCTCGCTCTCCCTCTACCTACCTACCTTGCTACCTACCTACCTACTGTATTTCTACCACTCTATCCCTCTACCTACCTACCTACCTACCTACTGTATTTCTCCCTCTCGCTCTCTCCCTCTACCTTACTTACCTTCCTACCTACCTACCTACTGTATTTCTCCCTCGCCCCTCTCTATTCCCTCTACCTACCTACATACCTACCTAATGTATTTCCCTCTCCCTCTCTATCCCTCTACCTACCTACCTACCTACCAACTGTATTCTCCCTCTCGCTCTCTCCCTCTACCTACCTACCTTGCTACCTACCTACCTACTGTATTTCTCCCTATCTATCCCTCTACCTACCTACCTACTGTATTTATCCTTCTCCCTACCTCCCTACCTACTGTATTTCTCCTCTCCCTCTCTATCCCTCTACCTACCAACCTACCTACTGTATTTCTCCCTCTCTATCCTCTACCTACCTACCCACCTACCTACCTACTGTATTTCTCCTTCTCGCTCTCTCCCTCTACCTACCTACCTTCCTACCTACCTACCTACCTAACCTACCTACCTACCTACCTACCTACCTACCTACCTACCTACCTACCTACTGTATTTCTCTTTCTCCCTCTCTATCACTCTACCTACTACCTACTACCTACCTACCTACTGTATTTCTCCCACTCTATCCCTCTACCTACCTACCTACCTACCTACCTACCTACCTACCTACCTACCTACCTACTACTGTATTTCTCCCTCTCGCTCTCTCCCTCTACATACCTACCTTCCTACCTACCTACCTACTGTATTTCTCTCCCTCTCCCTTTCTATTCCTCTACCTACCTACCTACCTACCTACCTACCTACCTACCTACCTACCTACCTACTGTATTTCTCCCTTTCGCTCTCTCCCTCTACCTACCTACCTTCCGACCTACCTACCTACCTTCCTACCTACCTACCTACTGTATTTCTCCCTCTCCCTCTCTATCACTCTACCTACCTACCTACCTACCTAATGTATTTCTCCCTCTCCCTCTCTATCCCTCTACCTACCTACCAAATTACCTACCAACTGTATTCTCCCTTCCCTCTCCCTCTCGCTCTCTCACTCTACCTACCTACCTTGCTACCTACCTACCTACTGTATTCCTCCCTATCTATCCCTCTACCTACCTACCTACTGTATTTCTCCCTCTCCCTCTCTATCCCTCTACCTACCAACCTACCTAATGTATTTCTCTCTCTCTCTCTATCCCTCTAAATACCTACCTACCTACCTACCTACCTATTGTATTTCTCCCTCTCCCTCAATATCTCTTTACCTACCTACCTACCTACCTACCTACCTACCAACCTACCCTACCTCTACCTACCTACCTACCTACTGTATTTCTCCCTCTCCCTCTCTATCCCTCTACCTACCTACCTACCTAGCTAATGTATTTCTCTCTCTCCCTCTCTATCCCTCTACCTACCTACCTACCTACCTACCAACTGTATTCTCCCTCTCGCTCTCTCCCTCTAACTACCTACCTTGCTACCTACCTACCTACTGTATTTCTCCCACTCTCTCCCTCTACCTACCTACCTTCCTACCTACTTTCCTACTGTATTTCTCCTCTCCCTCTCTATCCCTCTACCTACCTACCTACTCTACCTACCTAATGTAATTTCTCCCTCTCCCTCTCATCCCTCTACCTACCTACCTACCTACCTACCTACCTACCTACCAACTGTTATTCTCCCTCTCGCTCTCCCTCTACCTACCTACCTTGCTACCTACCTACCTACTGTATTTCTACCACTCTATCCCTCTACCTACCTACCTACCTACCTACTGTATTTCTCCCCTCTCCCTCTCTCCCTCTACCTACTTACCTTCCTACCTACCTACCTACTGTATTTCTCCCTCGCCCTCTCTATTCCTCTACCTACCTACCTACCTACCTACCTAATGTATTTCTCCCTCTCCCTCTCTATCCCTCTACCTACCTACCTACCTACCAACTGTATTCTCCCTCTCGCTCTCCCTCTACCTACCTACCTTGCTACCTACCTACCTACTGTATTTCTCCCTATCTATCCCTCTACCTACCTACCTACTGTATTTATCCTTCTCCCTACCTCCCTACCTACTGTATTTCTCCCTCTCCCTCTCTATCCCTCTACCTACCAACCTACCTACTGTATTTCTCCTCTCTATCCCTCTACCTACCTACCCACCTACCTACCTACTGTATTTCTCCCTCTTGCTCTCTCCCCTCTACCTACCTACCTTCCTACCTACCTACCTACCTACCTACCTACCTTCCTACCTACCTACCTACCTACCTACCTACTGTATTTCTCTCTCTCACTCTCTATCCCTCTAAATACCTACCTACCTACCTACCTACCTACCTACCTACCTACCTATTGTATTCCTCCCTCTCCCTCTCTATCTCTTTACCTACCTACCTACCTACCTAACTACCTACCTACCTATTGTATTTCTCCCTCTCCCTCTCTATCTCTTTACCTACCTACCTACCTACTTACCTACCTACCTACCTACCTACTGTATTTCTCCCTTTCCTCTCTCCCTCTACCTACCTACTTCCTACCTACCTACCTACTGTATTTCTCCCTCTCCCTCTCAATCACTCTACCTACCTACCTACCTACCTAATGTATTTCTCCCCTCTCCCTCTCTATCCCTCTACCTACCACCAAATTACCTACCAACTGTATTCTCCCTCTCCCTCTCAATCACTCTACCTACCTACCTACCTACCTACTGTATTTCTCCATCTCCCTCTCTATCCTTCTCCCTACTTACCTACCTACTTTATTTCTCCCTACTCTATCCCTCTAGCTACCTACCTACCTACCTGCCAGCCTACCTACCTACCTACTGTATTTCTCCCTCTCCCTATCGCTCTACCTACCTACCTACCTACCTACCTACCTACCTACCTACCTACTATATTTCTCACTCTCTTTCCCTCTACCTACTTACCTACCTACCTACCTACTGTATTTCTCCCTCTCGCTCTCTCCCTCTACCTACCTACCTTCCTTCCTACCTACCTACCTACCTACTGTATTTCTCCATCTCCCTCTCTATCGCTCTACCTACCTACCTACCTACCTACCTACCTACCTACCTACCTACCTACCTACCTACTGTATTTCTCCCTCTCCCTCTCTATCCCTCTACCTACCTACCTACTTAACTAATGTATTTCTCCTTCTCCCTCTTTATCGCCCTACCTACCTACCTACCTACCTACCTACCTACCTACTGTATTTCTCCCACTCTATCCCTCTACCTACCTACCTGCCTACCTACCTACCTACTGTATTTCTCCCTCTCGCTCTCTCCCTCTACCTACCTACCTTCCTACCTACCTACCTACTGTATTTCTCCTTCTCCCTCTCTATCGCTCTACCTACCTACCTACCTACCTACTGTATTTCTCCCACTCTATCCCTCTACCTTCCTACCTACCTACCTACCTACCAACTGTATTCTCCCTCTCCCTCTCGCTCTCTCCCTCTACCTATATACCTTGCTACCTACCTACCTACTGTATTCCTCCATATCTATCCCTCTACCTACCTACCTACTGTATTTCTCCCTCTCCCTCTCTATCCTTCTCCCTACCTACCTACCTAATGTATTTCTCCCTCTCCCTCTCTATCCCTCTACCTACCAACCTACCTACTGTATTTCTCCCTCTCTCTCCCTCTACCTACCTACCCACCTACCTACCTACTGTATTTCTCCCTCTCGCTCTCTCCCTCTACCTACCTACCTTCCTTCCTTCCTACCTACCTACCTACCTACTGTGTTTCTCCTTCTCCCTCTCTATCCCTCTACCTACCTACCTTGCTACCTACCTATCTACTGTATTTCTCCCTATCTATCCCTCTACCTACCTACCTACTGTATTTCTCCCTCTCCCTCTCTATCCCTCTACCTACCAACCTACCTACTGTATTTCTCCCTCTCTATCCCTCTACCTACCTACCCACCCACCCACCTGCCTACTGTATTTCTCCCTCTCGCTCTCTCCCTCTACCTACCTCCCTTCCTACCTACCTTCCTACTGTATTTCTCGTCTCCCTCTCTTTCGCTCTACCTACCTACCTACCTACCTACCTACTGTATTTCTCCCACTCTATCCCTCTAGCTAGCTAGCTACCTACCTACCTACCTACCTACCTACCTACCTACCTACCTACCTACTGTATTTCTCCCTCTCGCTCTCTCCCTCTACCTACCTACCTTCCTACCTACCTACCTACCTACTGTATTTCTCCTTCTCCCTCTCTATCGCTCTACCTACCTACCTACCTACCTACCTACCTACCTACCTACCTACTGTATTTCTCCCACTCTGTCCCTCTACCTACCTACCTACCTACCTACCTACCTACCTACCTACCTACCTACCTACCTACTGTATTTCTCCCTCTCGCTCTCTCCCTCTACCTACCTACCTTCCTACCTACCTAATGTATTTCTCCCTCTCCCTTTCTATCCCCCTACCTACCTACCTACCTACCTACCTACCTACCTACCTACCTACCTACCTACCTACTGTATTTCTCCCTCTCGCCCTCTCCCTCTACCTACCTACCTTCCTACCTACCTACCTACTGTATTTCTCCCTCTCCCTCTCTATCCCTCTACCTACCTACCTACCTACCTACCTACCTACCTACCTACCTACCTACCTACCTACCTACCTAATGTATTTCTCCCTCTCCCTCTCTATCCCTCTACATACCTACCTACCTACTGTATTTCTCCCTCTGTATCCCTCTACCTACCTACCTGCCTACCTACTGTATTTCTCCCTTTCTATCCCTCTACCTACCTACCTAACTAAAGTATTTCTCCCTCCCTCTCTCTCCCTCCACCTACCTACTTTCCTACCTACCTACCTACCTACTGTATTTCTCCCTATCCCTCTCTATCCCTCTACCTACCTACCTACCTACCTAACTAATTTATTTCTCCCTCTCCCTTTTATCCCTCTACATACCTACCTATCTACTGTATTTCTCCCTCTGTATCCCTCTACCTACATACTTTCCTACCTACCTACCTACTGTATTTCATCCTCTCCTTTCTATCCCCCTACCTACCTACCTACCTACCTACCTACCTACCTACCTACCTACTGTATTTCTCCCTCTCCCTCTATCCCTCTACATACCTACCTACATACATAATGTATTTCTCCCTGTCCCTATGTATCCATCTACCTACCTACCTACTTACCTACCTACCTACTTACATGTATGAATGTATGTATGTATTTCTCCCTCTCTATTCCTCTACCTACCTACCTACTGTATTTCGCCCTCTGCCTCTTTATCCCTCTAAATACCTACCTACCTTCTGTATTTCTCCCTCTGTATCCCTCTACCTACCTACCTACCTATCTTTCTTCCTACCTACCTACTGTATTTCTCCCTATCCCTCAACCTACCTACCTACCTACCTACTTTATTTCTCCCTACTCTATCCCTCTAGCTACCTACCTACCTACCTACCAGCCTACCTAACTACCTACTGTATTTCTCCCTCTCCCTATCGCTCTACCTACCTACCTACCTACCTACCTACCTACCTACCTACCTACTATATTTCTCACTCTCTTTCCCTCTACCTACTTACCTACCTACCTACCTACTGTATTTCTCCCTCTCGCTCCCTCCCTCTACCTACCTACCTTCCTACCTACCTACTGTATTTCTCCCTCTCTATCCCTCTACCTACCTACCTACCTACCTACCTACCTACCTACCTACCTAATATAGTTCTCCCTCTCCCTCTCTATCCCTCTACCTACCTACCTACCTACGTACATACATACATACATACTTTATTTCTCCCTCTCCGTCTCTATCCCTCTACCTACCCACCTACCTACCTATCTACTGTATTTCTCCCTATCTATCCCTCTACCTACCTACCTTGCTACCTACCTACCTACTGTATTTCTCCCTATCTATCCCTCTACCTACCTACCTACTGTATTTCTCCCTCTCCCTCTCTATCCTTCTCCCTACCTACCTACCTACTGTATTTCTCCCTCTCTATCCCTCTACCTACCTACCCACCCACCCACCTGCCTACTGTGTTTCTCCCTCTCGCTCTCTCCCTCTACCTACCTACCTTCCTACCTACCTTCCTACTGTATTTCTCGTCTCCCTCTCTTTCGCTCTACCTACCTACCTACCTACCTACCTACCTACCTACCTACCTACCTACCTACCTACCTACCTACCTACCTACCTACCTACTGTATTTCTCCCACTCTATCCCTCTAGCTACCTACCTATCTACTTACCTACCTACCTACCCACCTACCTACCTACCTACCTACCTACCTACCTACCTACCTACCTACCTACTGTATTTCTCCCTCTCGCACTCTCCCTCTACCTACTTACCTTCATACCTACCTACCTACTGTATTTCTCCCTCTCCCTCTCTATCCCTCTACCTACCTACTGTATTTCTCCTTCTCCCACTCTCTCCCTCTACCTACCTACCTTCCTACCTACCTACCTACTGTATTTCTCCCTCTCCCTCTCTATCCCTCTACCTACCTACCTACCTACCTACCTAATGTATTTCTCCTTCTCCCTCTCTATCCCTCTACCTACCTACCTACCTACCTACCAACTGTATTCTCCCTCTCGCTCTCTCCCTCTACCTACCTACCTTGTTACCTACCTACCTACTGTATTTCTCCCTATCTATCCCTCTACCTACCTACCTACTGTATTTCTCTACCTCCCTCTCTATCCTTCTCCCTACCTACCTACCTACTGTATTTCTCCCTCTCTATCCCTCTACCTACCTACCCACCCACCCACCTGCCTACTGTGTTTCTCCCTCTCGCTCTCTCCCTCTACCTACCTACCTTCCTACCTACCTTCCTACTGTATTTCTCGTCTCCCTCTCTTTCGCTCTACCTACCTACCTACCTACCTACCTACCTACCTACCTACCTACCTACCTACCTACCTACTGTATTTCTCCCACTCTATCCCTCTAGCTACCTACCTATCTACTTACCTACCTACCTACCCACCTACCTACCTACCTACCTACCTACCTACCTACCTACCTACCTACCTACCTACCTACTGTATTTCTCCCTCTCGCACTCTCCCTCTACCTACTTACCTTCATACCTACCTACCTACTGTATTTCTCCCTCTCCCTCTCTATCCCTCTACCTACCTACTGTATTTCTCCTTCTCCCACTCTCTCCCTCTACCTACCTACCTTCCTACCTACCTACCTACTGTATTTCTCCCTCTCCCTCTCTATCCCTCTACCTACCTACCTACCTACGTACCTAATGTATTTCTCCTTCTCCCTCTCTATCCCTCTACCTACCTACCTACCTACCTACCAACTGTATTCTCCCTCTCGCTCTCTCCCTCTACCTACCTACCTTGTTACCTACCTACCTACTGTATTTCTCCCTATCTATCCCTCTACCTACCTACCTACTGTATTTCTCTACCTCCCTCTCTATCCTTCTCCCTACTTACCTACCTACTTTATTTCTCCCTACTCTATCCCTCTAGCTACCTACCTACCTACCTGCCAGCCTACCTACCTACCTACCTACTGTATTTCTCCCTCTCCCTATCGCTCTACCTACCTACCTACCTACCTACCTACCTACCTACTATATTTCTCACTCTCTTTCCCTCTACCTACTTACCTACCTACCTACCTACTGTATTTCTCCCTCTCGCTCTCTCCCTCTACCTACCTACCTTCCTTCCTACCTACCTACCTACCTACTGTATTTCTCCATCTCCCTCTCTATCGCTCTACCTACCTACCTACCTACCTACCTACCTACCTACCTACCTACCTACCTACCTACCTACCTACCTACCTACCTACCTACCTACTGTATTTCTCCCTCTCCCTCTCTATCCCTCTACCTACCTACTTAACTAATGTATTTCTCCTTCTCCCTCTTTATCGCCCTACCTACCTACCTACCTACCTACCTACCTACCTACCTACCTACCTACTGTATTTCTCCCACTCTATCCCTCTACCTACCTACCTGCCTACCTACCTACCTACTGTATTTCTCCCTCTCGCTCTCTCCCTCTACCTACCTACCTTCCTACCTACCTACCTACTGTATTTCTCCTTCTCCCTCTCTATCGCTCTACCTACCTACCTACCTACTGTATTTCTCCCACTCTATCCCTCTATCTTCCTACCTACCTACCTACCTACCAACTGTATTCTCCCTCTCCCTCTCGCTCTCTCCCTCTACCTATATACCTTGCTACCTACCTACCTACTGTATTCCTCCATATCTATCCCTCTACCTACCTACCTACTGTATTTCTCCCTCTCCCTCTCTATCCTTCTCCCTACCTACCTACCTAATGTATTTCTCCCTCTCCCTCTCTATCCCTCTACCTACCAACCTACCTACTGTATTTCTCCCTCTCTCTCCCTCTACCTACCTACCCACCTACCTACCTACTGTATTTCTCCCTCTCGCTCTCTCCCTCTACCTACCTACCTTCCTTCCTACCTACCTACCTACCTACCTACTGTGTTTCTCCTTCTCCCTCTCTATCCCTCTACCTACCTACCTTGCTACCTACCTATCTACTGTATTTCTCCCTATCTATTCCTCTACCTACCTACCTACTGTATTTCTCCCTCTCCCTCTCTATCCCTCTACCTACCAACCTACCTACTGTATTTCTCCCTCTCTATCCCTCTACCTACCTACCCACCCACCCACCTGCCTACTGTATTTCTCCCTCTCGCTCTCTCCCTCTACCTACCTCCCTTCCTACCTACCTTCCTACTGTATTTCTCGTCTCCCTCTCTTTCGCTCTACCTACCTACCTACCTACCTACCTACTGTATTTCTCCCACTCTATCCCTCTAGCTAGCTACCTACCTACCTACCTACCTACCTACCTACCTACCTACTGTATTTCTCCATCTCGCTCTCTCCCTCTACCTACTTACCTTCATACCTACCTACCTACTGTATTTCTCCCTCTCTATCCCTCTACCTACCTACCTACCTACCTACTGTATTTCTCCCTCTCCCTCTCTATCCTTCTCCCTACCTACCTACCTACTGTATTTCTCCCTCTCCCTCTCTATCCCTCTACCTACCAACCTACCTACTGTATTTCTCCCTCTCTATCCCTCTACCTACCTACCCACTACCTACTGTATTTCTCCCACTCTATCCCTCTACCTACCTACCTACCTACCTACCTACCTACCTACCTACCTACCTACCTACCTACCTACCTACCTACCTACTGTATTTCTCCTTCTCCCACTCTATCGCTCTATCTACCTACCTACCTACCTACTGTATTTCTCCCTCTCTCTCTCTCCCTCTACCTACCTACCTACCTACCTACCTACCTACTGTATTTCTCCCACTCTATCCCTCTACCTACCTACCTACCTACCTACCTACCTACCTACCTACTGTATTTCTCCCTCTCGCTCTCTCCCTCTACCTACCTACCTTCCTACCTTCCTACCTACCTACCTACCTACCTACCTACCTACCTACCTACCTACCTACCTACCTACCTACCTAATGTATTTCTCCCTCTCCTTCTCTATCCCTCTACCTACCTACCAACCTACCTACCAACTGTATTTCTCCCTCTCCCTCTCTATCCCTCTACCTACCTACCTTGCTACCTACCTACCTACTGTATTCCTCCCTATCTATCCCTCTACCTACCTACCTACTGTATTTCTCCCTTTCCCTCTCTATCCTTCTCCCTACCTACCTACCTAATGTATTTCTCCCTCTCCCTCTCTATCCCTCTACCTACCAACCTACCTACTGTATTTCTCCCTCTCTCTCCCTCTACCTACCTACCCACCTACCTACCTACTGTATTTCTCCCTCTCGCTCTCTCCCTCTACCTACCTACCTACCTAACTACCTACCTACCTACCTACTGTATTTCTCCTTCTCCCTCTCTATCCCTCTAGCTACCCACCTACCTACCTACCTACCTACCTACCTACCTACCTACCTACCTACCTACCTACTGTATTCCTCCCTCTCCTTCTCTATCCCTCTACCTACCTACCTACATACCTACCTACATACCTACCTACCTACCTACCTACCTACTGTATTTCTCTCTCTCACTCTCTATCCCTCTACCTAACTACCCACCCACCCACCTACCTACTGTATTTCTCCCTCTCATTCTCCCCCTCTACCTACCTACCTTCCTACCTACCTACCTACTGTATTTCTCCCTCTCCCTCTCTATCCCTCTAGCTACCTACCTACCTACTGTATTTCTCCCTCTCCCTCTCTATCCCTCTATCTACCAACCTATCTACTGTATTTCTCCCTCTCTATCCCTCTACCTACCTACCTACCTACTGTATTTCTCCCTCTCGCTCTCTCCCTCTACCTACCTACCTTCCTACCTACCTACCTTCCTACCTACCTACCTACCTACCTACCTACCTACCAACCTACCTACCTACCTACCTACCTACTGTATTTCTCCCACTCTATCCCTCTACCTACCTACCTTCCTACCTACCTACCTACCTACCAACTGTATTCTCCCTCTCGCTTCTTCCCTCTACCTACCTACCTTGCTACCTACCTACCAACTGTATTTCTCCCTATCTATCTGTCTACATACCTACCTACTGTATTTCTCCCTCTCCATCTCTATCCTTCTCCCTACCTACCTACCTACTGTATTTCTCCCTCTCCCTCTCTATCCCTCTACCTACCAACCTACCTACTGTATTTCTCCCTCTCTCTGCCTCTACCTACCTACCCACCTACCTACATACTGTATTTCTCCCTCTCGCTCTCTCCATCTACCTACCTAACTTCCTTCCTACCTACCTACCTACCTACCTACCTACTGTATTTCTCCTTCTCCCTCTCTATCGCTCTACCTACCTACCTACATACCTACCTACTGTATTTCTCCCACTCTATCCCTCCACCTTCCTACCTACCTACCTACCTACCTACTGTATTTCTCCCTCTCGCTCTCTCCCTCTACCTACCTACCTTCCTACCTACCTAATGTATTTCTCCCTCTCCCTCTCTATCCCTCTACCTTCCTACCTACCTACCTACCTACTGTATTTCTCCCTCTCGCTCTCTCCCTCTACCTACCTACCTTCCTACCTACCTAATGTATTTCTCCCTCTCCCTCTCTCTCCCTCTCCCTACCTACCTTGCTACCTACCTACCTACTGTATTCCTCCATATCTATCCCTCTACCTACCTACCTACTGTATTTCTCCCTCTCCCTCTCTATCCTTCTCCCTACCTACCTACCTAATGTATTTCTCCCTCTCCCTCTCTATCCCTCTACCTACCAACCTACCTACTGTATTTCTCCCTCTCTCTCCCTCTACCTACCTACCCACCTACCTACCTACTGTATTTCTCCCTCTCGCTCTCTATCGCTCTACCTACCTACCTACCTACCTACCTACCTACCTACCTACCTACCTACCTACCTACCTACTGTATTTCTCCCTCTCCCTCTCTATCCCTCTACCTACCTACCTACTTAACTAATGTATTTCACCTTCTCCCTCTTTATCGCCCTACCTACCTACCTACCTACCTACCTACCTACCTACTGTATTTCTCCCACTCTATCCCTCTACCTACCTACCTTGCTACCTACCTACCTACTGTATTTCTCCCTATCTATCCCTCTACCTACCTACCTACTGTATTTCTCCCTTTCCCTCTCTATCCTTCTCCCTACCTACCTACCTAATGTATTTCTCCCTCTCCCTCTCTATCCCTCTACCTACCAACCTACCTACTGTATTTCTCCCTCTCTCTCCCTCTACCTTCCTACCCACCTACCTACCTACTGTATTTCTCCCTCTCGCTCTCTCCCTCTACCTACCTACCTACCTAACTACCTACCTACCTACCTACTGTATTTCTCCATCTCCCTCTCTATCGCTCTACCTACCTACCTACCTACCTACCTACCTACCTACCTACCTACCTACCTACCTACCTACCTACCTACCTACTGTATTTCTCCCTCTCCCTCTCTATCCCTCTACCTACCTACCTACTTAACTAATGTATTTCTCCTTCTCCCTCTTTATCGCCCTACCTACCTACCTACCTACCTACCTACCTACCTACTGTATTTCTCCCACTCTATCCCTCTACCTACCTACCTGCCTACCTACCTACCTACTGTATTTCTCCCTCTCGCTCTCTCCCTCTACCTACCTACCTTCCTACCTACCTACCTACTGTATTTCTCCTTCTCCCTCTCTATCGCTCTACCTACCTACCTACCTACCTACCTACTGTATTTCTCCCACTCTATCCCTCTACCTTCCTACCTACCTACCTACCTACCAACTGTATTCTCCCTCTCCCTCTCGCTCTCTCCCTCTACCTATATACCTTGCTACCTACCTACCTACTGTATTCCTCCATATCTATCCCTCTACCTACCTACCTACTGTATTTCTCCCTCTCCCTCTCTATCCTTCTCCCTACCTACCTACCTAATGTATTTCTCCCTCTCCCTCTCTATCCCTCTACCTACCAACCTACCTACTGTATTTCTCCCTCTCTCTCCCTCTACCTACCTACCCACCTACCTACCTACTGTATTTCTCCCTCTCGCACTCTCCCTCTACCTACCTACCTTCCTTCCTACCTACCTACCTACCTACTGTGTTTCTCCTTCTCCCTCTCTATCCCTCTACCTACCTACCTTGCTACCTACCTATCTACTGTATTTCTCCCTATCTATCCCTCTACCTACCTACCTACTGTATTTCTCCCTCTCCCTCTCTATCCCTCTACCTACCAACCTACCTACTGTATTTCTCCCTCTCTATCCCTCTACCTACCTACCCACCCACCCACCTGCCTACTGTATTTCTCCCTCTCGCTCTCTCCCTCTACCTACCTCCCTTCCTACCTACTGTATTTCTCCCACTCTATCCCTCTCGCTAGCTACCTACCTACCTACCTACCTACCTACCTACCTACCTACTGTATTTCTCCATCTCGCTCTCTCCCTCTACCTACTTACCTTCATACCTACCTACCTACTGTATTTCTCCCTCTCTATCCCTCTACCTACCTACCTACCTACCTACTGTATTTCTCCCTCTCCCTCTCTATCCTTCTCCCTACCTACCTACCTACTGTATTTCTCCCTCTCCCTCTCTATCCCTCTACCTACCAACCTACCTACTGTATTTCTCCCTCTCTATCCCTCTACCTACCTACCCACTACCTACTGTATTTCTCCCACTCTATCCCTCTACCTACCTACCTACCTACCTACCTACCTACCTACCTACCTACCTACTGTATTTCTCCTTCTCCCACTCTATCGCTCTATCTACCTACCTACCTACCTACTGTATTTCTCCCTCTCTCTCTCTCCCTCTACCTACCTACCTACCTACCTACCTACCTACTGTATTTCTCCCACTCTATCCCTCTACCTACCTACCTACCTACCTACCTACCTACCTACCTACCTACCTACCTACTGTATTTCTCCCTCTCGCTCTCTCCCTCTACCTACCTACCTTCCTACCTTCCTTCCTACCTACCTACCTACCTACCTACCTACCTACCTACCTACCTACCTACCTACCTACCTACCTACCTAATGTATTTCTCCCTCTCCTTCTCTATCCCTCTACCTACCTACCAACCTACCTACCAACTGTATTTCTCCCTCTCCCTCTCTATCCCTCTACCTACCTACCTTGCTACCTACCTACCTACTGTATTCCTCCCTATCTATCCCTCTACCTACCTACCTACTGTATTTCTCCCTTTCCCTCTCTATCCTTCTCCCTACCTACCTACCTAATGTATTTCTCCCTCTCCCTCTCTATCCCTCTACCTACCAACCTACCTACTGTATTTCTCCCTCTCTCTCCCTCTACCTACCTACCCACCTACCTACCTACTGTATTTCTCCCTCTCGCTCTCTCCCTCTACCTACCTACCTACCTAACTACCTACCTACCTACCTACTGTATTTCTCCTTCTCCCTCTCTATCCCTCTAGCTACCCACCTACCTACCTACCTACCTACCTACCTACCTACCTACTGTATTCCTCCCTCTCCTTCTCTATCCCTCTACCTACCTACCTACATACCTACCTACATACCTACCTACCTACCTACCTACCTACTGTATTTCTCTCTCTCACTCTCTATCCCTCTACCTAACTACCCACCCACCCACCTACCTACTGTATTTCTCCCTCTCATTCTCTCCCTCTACCTACCTACCTTCCTACCTACCTACCTACTGTATTTCTCCCTCTCCCTCTCTATCCCTCTAGCTACCTACCTACCTACTGTATTTCTCCCTCTCCCTCTCTATCCCTCTATCTACCAACCTATCTACTGTATTTCTCCCTCTCTATCCCTCTACCTACCTACCCACCTACCTACCTACTGTATTTCTCCCTCTCGCTCTCTCCCTCTACCTACCTACCTTCCTACCTACCTACCTTCCTACCTACCTACCTACCTACCTACCTAC
Organism: Rhabdophis nuchalis; assembly: GCA_039707465.1. Taxonomy (NCBI): domain Eukaryota; kingdom Metazoa; phylum Chordata; class Lepidosauria; order Squamata; family Natricidae; genus Rhabdophis; species Rhabdophis nuchalis. Next base: position 21,276 of record JBDLLF010000321.1, on the reverse strand, counting down.
CAACCTACCTACCTACCTACCTACCTACTGTATTTCTCCCACTCTATCCCTCTACCTACCTACCTTCCTACCTACCTACCTACCTACTGTATTTCTCCCTCTCCCTCTCTATCCCTCTACCTACCTACCTACCTACCTACCTACCAACTGTATTCTCCCTCTCGCTTCTTCCCTCTACCTACCTACCTTGCTACCTACCTACCAACTGTATTTCTCCCTATCTATCTGTCTACATACCTACCTACTGTATTTCTCCCTCTCCATCTCTATCCTTCTCCCTACCTACCTACCTACTGTATTTCTCCCTCTCCCTCTCTATCCCTCTACCTACCAACCTACCTACTGTATTTCTCCCTCTCTCTGCCTCTACCTACCTACCCACCTACCTACATACTGTATTTCTCCCTCTCGCTCTCTCCATCTACCTACCTAACTTCCTTCCTACCTACCTACCTACCTACCTACCTACTGTATTTCTCCTTCTCCCTCTCTATCGCTCTACCTACCTACCTACATACCTACCTACTGTATTTCTCCCACTCTATCCCTCCACCTTCCTACCTACCTACCTACCTACCTACTGTATTTCTCCCTCTCGCTCTCTCCCTCTACCTACCTACCTTCCTACCTACCTAATGTATTTCTCCCTCTCCCTCTCTATCCCTCTACCTTCCTACCAACATACCTACCAACTGTATTCTCCCTCTCCCTCTCGCTCTCTCCCTCTACCTACCTACCTTGCTACCTACCTACCTACTGTATTCCTCCATATCTATCCCTCTACCTACCTACCTACTGTATTTCTCCCTCTCCCTCTCTATCCTTCTCCCTACCTACCTACCTAATGTATTTCTCCCTCTCCCTCTCTATCCCTCTACCTACCAACCTACCTACTGTATTTCTCCCTCTCTCTCCCTCTACCTACCTACCCACCTACCTACCTACTGTATTTCTCCCTCTCGCTCTCTCCCTCTACCTACCTACCTTCCTTCCTACCTACCTACCTACCTACTGTATTTCTCCTTCTCCCTCTCTATCCCTCTACCTACCTACCTTGCTACCTACCAACCTACCTACCTACCTACCTACTGTATTTCTCCCACTCTACCCCTCTACCTACCTACCTTCCTACCTACCTACCTACTGTATTTCTCCCTCTCCCTCTCTATCCCTCTACCTACCTACCTACCTACCTACCTACCTACCTACCTACCTACCTACCAACTGTATTCTCCCTCTCGCTCTCTCCCTCTACCTACCTACCTTGCTACCTACCTACCTACTGTATTTCTCCCTATCTATCCGTCTACATACCTACCTACTGTATTTCCCCCTCTCCCTCTCTATCCTTCTCCCTACTTACCTACCTACTGTATTTCTCCCTCTCCCTCTCTATCCCTCTACCTACCAACCTATCTACTGTATTTCTCCCTCTCTGTCCCTCTACCTACCTACCCACCTACGTACCTACTGTATTTCTCCCTCTCGCTCTCTCCCTCTACCTACCTACCTTCCTTCCTACCTACCTACCTACCTACTATATTTCTCCTTCTCCCTCTCTATCGCTCTACCTACCTACCTACCAACCTACCTACCTACCTACCTACCTACCTACCTACTGTATTTCTCCCACTCTATCCCTCTACCTACCTACCTACCTACCTACCTATCTACTGTATTTCTCCCTCTCGCTCTCTCCCTCTACCTACCTAACTTCCTACCTACCTACCTACCTACCTACCTACCTACCTACCTACCTACCTACCTACCTACCTACCTACCTACCTAATGTATTTCTCCCTCTCCTTCTCTATCCCTCTACCTACCTACCAACCTACCTACCAACTGTATTTCTCCCTCTCCCTCTCTATCCCTCTACCTACCTACCTTGCTATCTACCTACCTACTGTATTCCTCCCTATCTATCCCTCTACCTACCTACCTACTGTATTTCTCCCTCTCCCTCTCTATCCTTCTCCCTACCTACCTACCTAATGTATTTCTCCCTCTCCCTCTCTATCCCTCTACATACCAACCTACCTAGTGTATTTCTCCCTCTACCTACCTACCCACCTACCTACCTACTGTATTTCTCCCTCTCGCTCTCTCCCTCTACCTACCTACCTACCTACCTACCTAACTACCTACCTACCTACCTACTGTATTTCTCCTTCTCCCTCTCTATCCCTCTACCTACCCACCTACCTACCTACCTACCTACCTACCTACCTACCTACCTACTGTATTCCTCCCTCTCCTTCTCTATCCCTCTACCTACCTACATACATACCTACCTACATACCTAACTACCTACCTACCTACCTACTGTATTTCTCTCTCTCACTCTCTATCCCTCTACCTAACTACCCACCCACCCACCTACCTACTGTATTTCTGCCTCTCATTCTCTCCCTCTACCTACCTACCTTCCTACCTACCTACCTACTGTATTTCTCCCTCTCCCTATCTATCCCTCTAGCTACCTACCTACCTACCTACCTACCTACCTACCTACCTACTTACCTACCTACCTGCCTACCTACCTACCTACCTACCTACCTACCCAATGTATTTCTCCCTCTCTATCCCTCTACCTACCAACCTACCTACTGTATTTCTCCCTCTCTATCCCTCTACCTAACTACCCACCTACCTACTGTATTTCTCCCACTCTATCCCTCTACCTACCTACCTACCTACCTACCTACCTACCTACCTACCTACCTACCTACCTACTGTATTTCTCCTTCTCCCACTCTATCGCTCTATCTACCTACCTACCTACCTACCTACCTACTGTATTTCTCCCACTCTATCCCTCTACCTACCTACCTACCTACCTACCTACCTACCTACCTACCTACCTACCTACCTACTGTATTTCTCCTTCTCCCACTCTATCGCTCTATCTACCTACCTACCTACCTACTGTATTTCTCCCTCTCTCTCTCTCCCTCTACCTACCTACCTACCTACCTACCTACCTACTGTATTTCTCCCACTCTATCCCTCTACCTACCTACCTACCTACCTACCTACCTACCTACCTACCTACCTACCTACCTACTGTATTTCTCCCTCTCGCTCTCTCCCTCTACCTACCTACCTTCCTACCTTCCTTCCTACCTACCTACCTACCTACCTACCTACCTACCTACCTACCTACCTACCTACCTACCTACCTACCTAATGTATTTCTCCCTCTCCTTCTCTATCCCTCTACCTACCTACCAACCTACCTACCAACTGTATTTCTCCCTCTCCCTCTCTATCCCTCTACCTACCTACCTTGCTACCTACCTACCTACTGTATTCCTCCCTATCTATCCCTCTACCTACCTACCTACTGTATTTCTCCCTTTCCCTCTCTATCCTTCTCCCTACCTACCTACCTAATGTATTTCTCCCTCTCCCTCTCTATCCCTCTACCTACCAACCTACCTACTGTATTTCTCCCTCTCTCTCCCTCTACCTACCTACCCACCTACCTACCTACTGTATTTCTCCCTCTCGCACTCTCCCTCTACCTACCTACCTACCTAACTACCTACCTACCTACCTACTGTATTTCTCCTTCTCCCTCTCTATCCCTCTAGCTACCCACCTACCTACCTACCTACCTACCTACCTACCTACCTACTGTATTCCTCCCTCTCCTTCTCTATCCCTCTACCTACCTACCTACATACCTACCTACATACCTACCTACCTACCTACCTACCTACTGTATTTCTCTCTCTCACTCTCTATCCCTCTACCTAACTACCCACCCACCCACCTACCTACTGTATTTCTCCCTCTCATTCTCTCCCTCTACCTACCTACCTTCCTACCTACCTACCTACTGTATTTCTCCCTCTCCCTCTCTATCCCTCTAGCTACCTACCTACCTACTGTATTTCTCCCTCTCCCTCTCTATCCCTCTATCTACCAACCTATCTACTGTATTTCTCCCTCTCTATCCCTCTACCTACCTACCCACCTACCTACCTACTGTATTTCTCCCTCTCGCTCTCTCCCTCTACCTACCTACCTTCCTACCTACCTACCTTCCTACCTACCTACCTACCTACCTACCAACCTACCTACCTACCTACCTACCTACTGTATTTCTCCCACTCTATCCCTCTACCTACCTACCTTCCTACCTACCTACCTACCTACTGTATTTCTCCCTCTCCCTCTCTATCCCTCTACCTACCTACCTACCTACCTACCTACCAACTGTATTCTCCCTCTCGCTTCTTCCCTCTACCTACCTACCTTGCTACCTACCTACCAACTGTATTTCTCCCTATCTATCTGTCTACATACCTACCTACTGTATTTCTCCCTCTCCATCTCTATCCTTCTCCCTACCTACCTACCTACTGTATTTCTCCCTCTCCCTCTCTATCCCTCTACCTACCAACCTACCTACTGTATTTCTCCCTCTCTCTGCCTCTACCTACCTACCCACCTACCTACATACTGTATTTCTCCCTCTCGCTCTCTCCATCTACCTACCTAACTTCCTTCCTACCTACCTACCTACCTACCTACCTACTGTATTTCTCCTTCTCCCTCTCTATCGCTCTACCTACCTACCTACATACCTACCTACTGTATTTCTCCCACTCTATCCCTCCACCTTCCTACCTACCTACCTACCTACCTACTGTATTTCTCCCTCTCGCTCTCTCCCTCTACCTACCTACCTTCCTACCTACCTAATGTATTTCTCCCTCTCCCTCTCTATCCCTCTACCTTCCTACCAACATACCTACCAACTGTATTCTCCCTCTCCCTCTCGCTCTCTCCCTCTACCTACCTACCTTGCTACCTACCTACCTACTGTATTCCTCCATATCTATCCCTCTACCTACCTACCTACTGTATTTCTCCCTCTCCCTCTCTATCCTTCTCCCTACCTACCTACCTAATGTATTTCTCCCTCTCCCTCTCTATCCCTCTACCTACCAACCTACCTACTGTATTTCTCCCTCTCTCTCCCTCTACCTACCTACCCACCTACCTACCTACTGTATTTCTCCCTCTCGCTCTCTCCCTCTACCTACCTACCTTCCTTCCTACCTACCTACCTACCTACTGTATTTCTCCTTCTCCCTCTCTATCCCTCTACCTACCTACCTTGCTACCTACCAACCTACCTACCTACCTACCTACTGTATTTCTCCCACTCTACCCCTCTACCTACCTACCTTCCTACCTACCTACCTACTGTATTTCTCCCTCTCCCTCTCTATCCCTCTACCTACCTACCTACCTACCTACCTACCTACCTACCTACCTACCTACCTACCTACCTACCTACCTACCTACCAACTGTATTCTCCCTCTCGCTCTCTCCCTCTACCTACCTACCTTGCTACCTACCTACCTACTGTATTTCTCCCTATCTATCCGTCTACATACCTACCTACTGTATTTCCCCCTCTCCCTCTCTATCCTTCTCCCTACTTACCTACCTACTGTATTTCTCCCTCTCCCTCTCTATCCCTCTACCTACCAACCTATCTACTGTATTTCTCCCTCTCTGTCCCTCTACCTACCTACCCACCTACGTACCTACTGTATTTCTCCCTCTCGCTCTCTCCCTCTACCTACCTACCTTCCTTCCTACCTACCTACCTACCTACTATATTTCTCCTTCTCCCTCTCTATCGCTCTACCTACCTACCTACCAACCTACCTACCTACCTACCTACCTACCTACCTACTGTATTTCTCCCACTCTATCCCTCTACCTACCTACCTACCTACCTACCTACCTATCTACTGTATTTCTCCCTCTCGCTCTCTCCCTCTACCTACCTAACTTCCTACCTACCTACCTACCTACCTACCTACCTACCTACCTACCTACCTACCTACCTACCTACCTACCTACCTAATGTATTTCTCCCTCTCCCTCTCTATCCCTCTACATACCAACCTACCTAGTGTATTTCTCCCTCTACCTACCTACCCACCTACCTACCTACTGTATTTCTCCCTCTCGCTCTCTCCCTCTACCTACCTACCTACCTACCTACCTAACTACCTACCTACCTACCTACTGTATTTCTCCTTCTCCCTCTCTATCCCTCTACCTACCCACCTACCTACCTACCTACCTACCTACCTACCTACCTACCTACTGTATTCCTCCCTCTCCTTCTCTATCCCTCTACCTACCTACATACATACCTACCTACATACCTAACTACCTACCTACCTACCTACTGTATTTCTCTCTCTCACTCTCTATCCCTCTACCTAACTACCCACCCACCCACCTACCTACTGTATTTCTGCCTCTCATTCTCTCCCTCTACCTACCTACCTTCCTACCTACCTACCTACTGTATTTCTCCCTCTCCCTATCTATCCCTCTAGCTACCTACCTACCTACCTACCTACCTACCTACCTACCTACTTACCTACCTACCTGCCTACCTACCTACCTACCTACCCAATGTATTTCTCCCTCTCTATCCCTCTACCTACCAACCTACCTACTGTATTTCTCCCTCTCTATCCCTCTACCTAACTACCCACCTACCTACTGTATTTCTCCCACTCTATCCCTCTACCTACCTACCTACCTACCTACCTACCTACCTACCTACCTACCTACCTACCTACCTACCTACCTACTGTATTTCTCCTTCTCCCACTCTATCGCTCTATCTACCTACCTACCTACCTACCTACCTACCTACTGTATTTCTCCCTCTCGCTCTCTCCCTCTACCTACCTACCTTCCTACCTACCTACCTACTGTATTTCTCCCTCTCCCTCTCTATCCCTCTACCTACCTACCTACCTACCTACCTAATGTATTTCTCCCTCTCCCTCTCTATCCCTCTACCTACCTACCTACCTACCTACCAACTGTATTCTCCCTCTCGCTCTCTCCCTCTACCTACCTAGTTACCTACCTACCTACTGTATTTCTCCCTATCTATCCCTCTACCTACCTACCTACTGTATTTCTCCCTCTCCCTCTCTATCCTTCTCCCTACTTACCTAGCTACTGTATTTCTCCCTCTCCCTCTCTATCCCTCTACCTACCAACCTATCTACTGTATTTCTCCCTCTCTATCCCTCTACCTACCTACCCACCTACCTACCTACTGTATTTCTCCCTCTCGCTCTCTCCCTCTACCTACCTACCTTCCTTCCTACCTACCTACTGTATTTCTCCTTCTCCCTCTCTATCGCTCTACCTACCTACATACCTACCTACCTACCTACCTACCTACCTACCTACCTACCTACTGTATTTCTCCCACTCTATCCCTCTACCTACCTACCTACCTACCTACCTACCTACCTACCTACCTACCTACCTACTGTATTTCTCCCTCTCGCTCTCTCACTCTACCTACCTACCTTCCTACCTACCTACCTACTGTATTTCTCCCTCTCCCTCTCTATCCCTCTACCTACCTACCTACCTACCTACCTACCTACCTACCTACCTACCTACCTACCTACCTACCTACCTACCTACCTACCTAATGTATTTCTCCCTCTCCTTCTCTATCCCTCTACCTACCTACCAACCTACCTACCAACTGTATTCCTCCCTCTCCTTCTCTATCCCTCTACCTACCTACATACATACCTACCTACATACCTAACTACCTACCTACCTACCTACTGTATTTCTCTCTCTCACTCTCTATCCCTCTACCTAACTACCCACCCACCCACCTACCTACTGTATTTCTGCCTCTCATTCTCTCCCTCTACCTACCTACCTTCCTACCTACCTACCTACTGTATTTCTCCCTCTCCCTCTCTATCCCTCTAGCTACCTACCTACCTACCTACCTACCTACCTACCTACCTACCTACCTACCTACCTACCTACCTACCTACCTACCTACCTACCTACCCAATGTATTTCTTCCTCTCCCTCTCTATCCCTCTACCTACCAACCTACCTACTGTATTTCTCCCTCTCTATCACTCTACCTAACTACCCACCTACCTACTGTATTTCTCCCACTCTATCCCTCTACCTACCTACCTACCTACCTACCTACCTACCTACCTACCTACCTACCTACCTACCTACTGTATTTCTCCTTCTCCCACTCTATCGCTCTATCTACCTACCTACCTACCTACCTACCTACCTACCTACTGTATTTCTCCCTCTCGCTCTCTCCCTCTACCTACCTACCTTCCTACCTACCTACCTACTGTATTTCTCCCTCTCCCTCTCTATCCCTCTACCTACCTACCTACCTACCTACCTACCTACCTACCTACCTACCTACCTACCTACCTACCTAATGTATTTCTCCCTCTCCTTCTCTATCCCTCTACCTACCTACCAACCTACCTACCAACTGTATTTCTCCCTCTCCCTCTCTATCCCTCTACCTACCTACCTTGCTACCTACCTACCTACTGTATTCCTCCCTATCTATCCCTCTACCTACCTACCTACTGTATTTCTCCCTCTCCCTCTCTATCCTTCTCCCTACCTACCTACCTAATGTATTTCTCCCTCTCCCTCTCTATCCCTCTACATACCAACCTACCTAGTGTATTTCTCCCTCTACCTACCTACCCACCTACCTACCTACTGTATTTCTCCCTCTCGCTCTCTCCCTCTACCTACCTACCTACCTACCTAACTACCTACCTACCTACCTACTGTATTTCTCCTTCTCCCTCTCTATCCCTCTACCTACCCACCTACCTACCTACCTACCTACCTACCTACCTACCTACCTACCTACCTACCTACTGTATTCCTCCCTCTCCTTCTCTATCCCTCTACCTACCTACATACATACCTACCTACATACCTAACTACCTACCTACCTACCTACTGTATTTCTCTCTCTCACTCTCTATCCCTCTACCTAACTACCCACCCACCCACCTACCTACTGTATTTCTGCCTCTCATTCTCTCCCTCTACCTACCTACCTTCCTACCTACCTACCTACTGTATTTCTCCCTCTCCCTATCTATCCCTCTAGCTACCTACCTACCTACCTACCTACCTACCTACCTACTTACCTACCTACCTGTCTACCTACCTACCTACCTACCTACCCAATGTATTTCTCCCTCTCTATCCCTCTACCTACCAACCTACCTACTGTATTTCTCCCTCTCTATCCCTCTACCTAACTACCCACCTACCTACTGTATTTCTCCCACTCTATCCCTCTACCTACCTACCTACCTACCTACCTACCTACCTACCTACCTACCTACCTACTGTATTTCTCCTTCTCCCACTCTATCGCTCTATCTACCTACCTACCTACCTACCTACCTACCTACTGTATTTCTCCCTCTCGCTCTCTCCCTCTACCTACCTACCTTCCTACCTACCTACCTACTGTATTTCTCCCTCTCCCTCTCTATCCCTCTACCTACCTACCTACCTACCTACCTAATGTATTTCTCCCTCTCCCTCTCTATCCCTCTACCTACCTACCTACCTACCTACCTACCAACTGTATTCTCCCTCTCGCTCTCTCCCTCTACCTACCTAGTTACCTACCTACCTACTGTATTTCTCCCTATCTATCCCTCTACCTACCTACCTACTGTATTTCTCCCTCTCCCTCTCTATCCTTCTCCCTACTTACCTAGCTACTGTATTTCTCCCTCTCCCTCTCTATCCCTCTACCTACCAACCTATCTACTGTATTTCTCCCTCTCTATCCCTCTACCTACCTACCCACCTACCTACCTACTGTATTTCTCCCTCTCGCTCTCTCCCTCTACCTACCTACCTTCCTTCCTACCTACCTACCTACTGTATTTCTCCTTCTCCCTCTCTATCGCTCTACCTACCTACATACCTACCTACCTACCTACCTACCTACCTACCTACCTACCTACTGTATTTCTCCCACTCTATCCCTCTACCTACCTACCTACCTACCTACCTACCTACCTACCTACTGTATTTCTCCCTCTCGCTCTCTCACTCTACCTACCTACCTTCCTACCTACCTACCTACTGTATTTCTCCCTCTCCCTCTCTATCCCTCTACCTACCTACCTACCTACCTACCTACCTACCTACCTACCTACCTACCTACCTACCTACCTAATGTATTTCTCCCTCTCCTTCTCTATCCCTCTACCTACCTACCAACCTACCTACCAACTGTATTCCTCCCTCTCCTTCTCTATCCCTCTACCTACCTACATACATACCTACCTACATACCTAACTACCTACCTACCTACCTACTGTATTTCTCTCTCTCACTCTCTATCCCTCTACCTAACTACCCACCCACCCACCTACCTACTGTATTTCTGCCTCTCATTCTCTCCCTCTACCTACCTACCTTCCTACCTACCTACCTACTGTATTTCTCCCTCTCCCTCTCTATCCCTCTAGCTACCTACCTACCTACCTACCTACCTACCTACCTACCTACCTACCTACCTACCTACCTACCTACCTACCTACCCAATGTATTTCTTCCTCTCCCTCTCTATCCCTCTACCTACCAACCTACCTACTGTATTTCTCCCTCTCTATCACTCTACCTAACTACCCACCTACCTACTGTATTTCTCCCACTCTATCCCTCTACCTACCTACCTACCTACCTACCTACCTACCTACCTACCTACCTACCTACCTACTGTATTTCTCCTTCTCCCACTCTATCGCTCTATCTACCTACCTACCTACCTACCTACCTACCTACCTACCTACCTACCTACCTACTGTATTTCTCCCTCTCGCTCTCTCCCTCTACCTACCTACCTTCCTACCTACCTACCTACTGTATTTCTCCCTCTCCCTCTCTATCCCTCTACCTACCTACCTACCTACCTACCTACCTACCTAATGTATTTCTCCCTCTCCCTCTCTATCCCTCTACCTACCTACCTACCTACCTACCAACTGTATTCTCCCTCTCGCTCTCTCCCTCTACCTACCTACCTTGTTACCTACCTACCTACTGTATTTCTCCCTATCTATCCCTCTACCTACCTACCTACTGTATTTCTCCCTCTCCCTCTCTATCCTTCTCCCTACTTACCTAGCTACTGTATTTCTCCCTCTCCCTCTCTATCCCTCTACCTACCAACCTATCTACTGTATTTCTCCCTCTCTATCCCTCTACCTACCTACCCACCTACCTACCTACTGTATTTCTCCCTCTCGCTCTCTCCCTCTACCTACCTACCTTCCTTCCTACCTACCTACCTACCTACTGTATTTCTCCTTCTCCCTCTCTATCGCTCTACCTACCTACCTACCTACCTACCTACCTACCTACCTACCTACCTACCTACCTACCTACTCTATTTCTCCCACTCTATCGCTCTACCTACCTACCTACCTACCTACCTACTGTATTTCTCCCTCTCGCTCTCTCCCTCTACCTACCTACCTTCCTACCTACCTACCTACTGTATTTCTGCCTCTCCCTCTCTATCCCTCTACCTACCTACCTACCTACCTACCTACCTACCTAATTTATTTCTCCCTCTCCTTCTCTATCCCTCTACCTACCTACCAACCTACCTACCAACTGTATTTCTCCCTCTCCCTCTCTATCCCTCTACCTACCTACCTTGCTACCTACCTACCTACTGTATTCCTCCCTATCTATCCCTCTACCTACCTACCTACTGTATTTCTCCCTCTCCCTCTCTATGCTTCTCCCTACCTACCTTCCTACTGTATTTCTCCCTCTCCCTCTCTATCCCTCTACCTACCAACCTACCTAATGTATTTCTCCCTCTACATCCCTCTACCTACCTACCCACCTACCTACCTACTGTATTTCTCCCTCTCGCTCTCTCCCTCTACCTACCTACCTACCTAACTACCTACCTACCTACCTACTGTATTTATCCTTCTCCCTCTCTATCCCTCTACCTACCCACCTACCTACCTACCTACCTACCTACCTACCTACCTACCTACCTACCTACCTACCGTATTCCTCCCTCTCCTTCTCTATCCCTCTACCTACCTACCTACATACCTACCTACCTACCTACCTAACTACCTACCTACCTACCTACTGTATTTCTCTCTCTCACTCTCTATCCCTCTACCTAAGTACCCACCCACCCACCTACCTACTGTATTTCTCCCTCTCGCTCTCTCCCTCTAACTACCTACCTTGCTACCTACCTACCTACTGTATTTCTCCCTATCTATCCCTCTACCTACCTACCTACTGTATTTCTCCCTCTCCCTCTCTATCCTTCTCCCTACCTCCCTACCTACTGTATTTCTCCCTCTCCCTCTCTATCCCTCTACCTACCTACCCACCTACCTACATACTGTATTTCTCCCTCTCGCTCTCTCCCTCTACCTACCTACCTTCCTACCTACCTACCTACCTAGCTACCTACCTACTGTATTTCTCCTTCTCCCTCTCTATCGCTCTACCTACCTACCTACCAACCTACCTACCTACCTACCTACCTACCTACTGTATTTCTCCCACTCTATCCCTCTACCTACCTACCTACCTACCTACCTACCTACTGTATTTCTCCCTCTCGCTCTCTCCCTCTACCTACCTAACTTCCTAACTTCCTAACTTCCTAACTTCCTACCTACCTACCTACCTACCTACCTACCTACCTACCTACCTACCTACCTACCTACCTACCTACCTAATGTATTTCTCCCTCTCCTTCTCTATCCCTCTACCTACCTACCAACCTACCTACCAACTGTATTTCTCCCTCTCCCTCCCTATCCCTCTACCTACCTACCTTGCTACCTACCTACCTGCTGTATTCCTCCCTATCTATCCCTCTACCTACCTACCTACTGTATTTCTCCCTCTCCCTCTCTATCCTTCTCCCTACCTACCTACCTAATGTATTTCTCCCTCTCCCTCTCTATCCCTCTACATACCAACCTACCTACTGTATTTCTCCCTCTACCTACCTACCCACCTACCTACCTACTGTATTTCTCCCTCTCGCTCTCTCCCTCTACCTACCTACCTACCTACCTAACTACCTACCTACCTACCTACTGTATTTCTCCTTCTCCCTCTCTATCCCTCTACCTACCCACCTACCTACCTACCTACCTACCTACCTACCTACCTACCTACCTACCTACCTACTGTATTCCTCCCTCTCCTTCTCTATCCCTCTACCTACCTACATACATACCTACCTACATACCTAACTACCTACCTACTTACCTACTGTATTTCTCTCTCTCACTCTCTATCCCTCTACCTAACTACCCACCCACCCACCTACCTACTGTATTTCTGCCTCTCATTCTCTCCCTCTACCTACCTACCTACCTACCTACCTACTTACCTACCTACCTACCTACCTACCTACCTACCTACCTACCTACCTACCCAATGTATTTCTCCCTCTCTATCCCTCTACCTACCAACCTACCTACTGTATTTCTCCCTCTCTATCCCTCTACCTAACTACCCACCTACCTACTGTATTTCTCCCACTCTATCCCTCTACCTACCTACCTACCTACCTACCTACCTACCTACCTACCTACCTACTGTATTTCTCCCTCTCCCTCTCTATCCCTCTACCTACCTACCTACCTACCTACCTAATGTATTTCTCCCTCTCCCTCTCTATCCCTCTACCTACCTACCTACCTACCTACCTACCTACCAACTGTATTCTCCCTCTCGCTCTCTCCCTCTACCTACCTACCTTGTTACCTACCTACCTACTGTATTTCTCCCTATCTATCCCTCTACCTACCTACCTACTGTATTTCTCCCTCTCCCTCTCTATCCTTCTCCCTACTTACCTAGCTACTGTATTTCTCCCTCTCCCTCTCTATCCCTCTACCTACCAACCTATCTACTGTATTTCTCCTTCTCTATCCCTCTACCTACCTACCCACCTACCTACCTACTGTATTTCTCCCTCTCACTCTCTCCCTCTACCTACCTACCTTCCTTCCTACCTACCTACCTACTGTATTTCTCCTTCTCCCTCTCTATCGCTCTACCTACCTACATACCTATCTACCTACCTACCTACCTACCTACCTACCTACCTACCTACCTACTGTATTTCTCCCACTCTATCCCTCTACCTACCTACCTACCTACCTACCTACCTACCTACCTACCTACCTACCTACTGTATTTCTCCCTCTCGCTCTCTCACTCTACCTACCTACCTTCCTACCTACCTACCTACTGTATTTCTCCCTCTCCCTCTCTATCCCTCTACCTACCTACCTACCTACCTACCTACCTACCTACCTACCTACCTACCTACCTACCTACCTAATGTATTTCTCCCTCTCCTTCTCTATCCCTCTACCTACCTACCAACCTACCTACCAACTGTATTCCTCCCTCTCCTTCTCTATCCCTCTACCTACCTACATACATACCTACCTACATACCTAACTACCTACCTACCTACCTACTGTATTTCTCTCTCTCACTCTCTATCCCTCTACCTAACTACCCACCCACTCACCTACCTACTGTATTTCTGCCTCTCATTCTCTCCCTCTACCTACCTACCTTCCTACCTACCTACCTACTGTATTTCTCCCTCTCCCTCTCTATCCCTCTAGCTACCTACCTACCTACCTACCTACCTACCTACCTACCTACCTACCTACCTACCTAATGTATTTCTCCCTCTCCCTCTCTATCCCTCTACATACCTACCTACCTACTGTATTTCTTCCTCTGTATCCCTCTACCTACCTACCTGCCTACCTACTGTATTTCTCCCTTTCTATCCCTCTACCTACCTACCTAACTAAGGTATTTATCCCTCCCTCTCTCTCCCTCCACCTACCTACTTTCCTACCTACCTACCTACTGTATTTCTCCCTATCCCTCTCTATCCCTCTACCTACCTACCTACCTACCTACCTACCTACCTACCTACCTACCTACCTACCTACCTAATGTATTTCTCCCTCTCCCTCTCTATCCCTCTACATACCTACCTACCTACTGTATTTCTCCCTCTGTATCCCTCTACCTACCTACCTGCCTACCTACTGTATTTCTAATAATAATAATAATAATAAATTCGAATTTATTAACCGCTCCCTCTCCCCACAGGGACCCGGGGCGGTGCACAGGAGGAACTAAAAAACAATATAAACAATGAATACAAAAATACATACGTTAAAACGCAATTAAACAATATTATCCCGTGCTAAAAATAATTAAAAACCCATTTAAAATACATTTGAAATCTATAGACAGAGAGACTATCCAAGGCCGGCCAGTCGAAAGAAATGGGTCTTCAATTTCGTACGGAAGGAGCGGAGGTCAGTGGTCGTTCTGATATCGGGGGGAAGGTCGTTCCAGAGGGCCGGGCCCGCCACAGAGAGCGCCCTTCCCCTGGGCGTCGCCCGCTGACACAGTCTAGTGGACGGCACCCAGAGAAGTCCCTCTCTGTGGGAGCGAATCGGCCGTGAGGATGTATGGGGCAGGATCCGATCCCGCAGATAGCTAGGTCCCGAGCCATGGAGCGCCTTGAAGATGATAATTAGCACCTTGAAGCGCACCCGGAAGACGACAGGCAGCCAGTGCAGCTCGCGCAAGAGCGGTGTAACGTGGGTACCTACCTACCTACTGTATTTCTCCCTATCTATCCCTCTACCTACCTACCTACTGTATTTCTCCCTCTCCCTCTCTATCCTTCTCCCTACTTACCTACCTACTGTATTTCTCCCTCTCCCTCTCTATCCCTCTACCTACCAACCTATCTACTGTATTTCTCCCTCTCTATCCCTCTACTTACCTACCCACCTACCTACCTACTGTATTTCTCCCTCTCACTCTCTCCCTCTACCTACCTACCTTCCTTCCTACCTACCTACCTACTGTATTTCTCCTTCTCCCTCTCTATCGCTCTACCTACCTACCTACCTACCTACCTACCTACCTACCTACTGTATTTCTCCCACTCTATCCCTCTATCTACCTACCTACCTACCTACCTACCTACCTACCTACTGTATTTCTCCCTCTCGCTCTCTCCCTCTACCTACCTACCTTCCTTCCTACCTACCTACCTACCTACTGTATTTCTCCCTCTCGCTCTCTCACTCTACCTACCTACCTTCCTACCTACCTACCTACTGTATTTCTCCCTCTCCCTCTCTATCCCTCTACCTACCTACCTACCTACCTACCTACCTACCTACCTACCTACCTACCTAATGTATTTCTCCCTCTCCTTCTCTATCCCTTTACCTACCTACCAACCTACCTACCAACTGTATTCCTCCCTCTCCTTCTCTATCCCTCTACCTACCTACATACATACCTACCTACATACCTAACTACCTACCTACCTACCTACTGTATTTCTCTCTCTCACTCTCTATCCTCTACCTAACTACCCACCCACTCACCTACCTACTGTATTTCTGCCTCTCATTCTCTCCCTCTACCTACCTACCTTCCTACCTACCTACCTACTGTATTTCTCCCTCTCCCTCTCTATCCCTCTAGCTACCTACCTACCTACCTACCTACCTACCTACCTACCTACCTACCTACCTACCTACCTACCTAATGTATTTCTCCCTCTCCCTCTCTATCCCTCTACATACCTACCTACCTACTGTATTTCTCCCTCTGTATCCCTCTACCTACCTACCTGCCTACCTACTGTATTTCTCCCTTTCTATCCCTCTACCTACCTACCTAACTAAGGTATTTATCCCTCCCTCTCTCTCCCTCCACCTACCTACTTTCCTACCTACCTACCTACTGTATTTCTCCCTATCCCTCTCTATCCCTCTACCTACCTACCTACCTACCTACCTACCTACCTACCTACCTACCTACCTACCTACCTACCTACCTACCTACCTACCTACCTAATGTATTTCTCCCTCTCCCTCTCTATCCCTCTACATACCTACCTACCTACTGTATTTCTCCCTCTGTATCCCTCTACCTACCTACCTGCCTACCTACTGTATTTCTAATAATAATAATAATAATAAATTCGAATTTATTAACCGCTCCCTCTCCCCACAGGGACCCGGGGCGGTGCACAGGAGGAACTAAAAAACAATATAAACAATGAATACAAAAATACATACGTTAAAACGCAATTAAACAATATTATCCCGTGCTAAAAATAATTAAAAACCCATTTAAAATACATTTGAAATCTATAGACAGAGAGACTATCCAAGGCCGGCCAGTCGAAAGAAATGGGTCTTCAATTTCGTACGGAAGGAGCGGAGGTCAGTGGTCGTTCTGATATCGGGGGGAAGGTCGTTCCAGAGGGCCGGGCCCGCCACAGAGAGCGCCCTTCCCCTGGGCGTCGCCCGCTGACACAGTCTAGTGGACGGCACCCAGAGAAGTCCCTCTCTGTGGGAGCGAATCGGCCGTGAGGATGTATGGGGCAGGATCCGATCCCGCAGATAGCTAGGTCCCGAGCCATGGAGCGCCTTGAAGATGATAATTAGCACCTTGAAGCGCACCCGGAAGACGACAGGCAGCCAGTGCAGCTCGCGCAAGAGCGGTGTAACGTGGGTACCTACCTACCTACTGTATTTCTCCCTATCTATCCCTCTACCTACCTACCTACTGTATTTCTCCCTCTCCCTCTCTATCCTTCTCCCTACTTACCTACCTACTGTATTTCTCCCTCTCCCTCTCTATCCCTCTACCTACCAACCTATCTACTGTATTTCTCCCTCTCTATCCCTCTACTTACCTACCCACCTACCTACCTACTGTATTTCTCCCTCTCGCTCTCTCCCTCTACCTACCTACCTTCCTTCCTACCTACCTACCTACTGTATTTCTCCTTCTCCCTCTCTATCGCTCTACCTACCTACCTACCTACCTACCTACCTACCTACCTACCTACCTACCTACCTACTGTATTTCTCCCACTCTATCCCTCTACCTACCTACCTACCTACCTACCTACCTACTGTATTTCTCCCTCTCGCTCTCTCCCTCTACCTACCTACCTTCCTTCCTACCTACCTACCTACCTACTGTATTTCTCCTTCTCCCTCTCTATCGCTCTACCTACCTACCTATATACCTACCTACTGTATTTCTCCCACTCTATCCCTCTACCTTCCTACCTATCTACCTACCTACCTACTGTATTTTTCCCTCTCGCTCTCTCCCTCTACCTACCTACCTTCCTACCTACCTAATGTATTTCTCCGTCTCCCTCTCTATCCCTCTACCTACCTACCAACTTACCTACCAACTGTATTCTCCCTCTCCCTCTCGCTCTCTCCCTCTACCTACCCACCTTGCTACCTACCTACCTACTGTATTCCTCCATATCTATCCCTCTACCTACCTACCTACTGTATTTCTCCCTCTCCCTCTCTATCCTTCTCCCTACCTACCTACCTAATGTATTTCTCCCTCTCCCTCTCTATCCCTCTACCTACCAACCTACCTACTGTATTTCTCCCTCTCTCTCCCTCTACCTACCTACCCACCTACCTACCTACTGTATTTCTCCCTCTCGCTCTCTCCCTCTACCTACCTACCTTCCTACCTACCTACCTACCTACCTACTGTATTTCTCCTTCTCCCTCTCTATCCCTCTACCTACCTACCTTGCTACCTACCTATCTACTGTATTTCTCCCTATCTATCCCTCTACCTACCTACCTACTGTATTTCTCCCTCTCCCTCTCTATCCCTCTACCTACCAACCTACCTACTGTATTTCTCCCTCTCTATCCCTCTACCTACCTACCCACCCACCCACCTGCCTACTGTATTTCTCCCTCTTGCTCTCTCCCTCTACCTACCTCCCTTCCTACCTACCTTCCTACTGTATTTCTCGTCTCCCTCTCTTTCGCTCTACCTACCTACCTACCTACCTACTGTATTTCTCCCACTCTATCCCTCTAGCTAGCTAGCTAGCTACCTACCTACCTACCTACCTACTGTATTTCTCCCTCTCCCTCGCTATCCCTCTACCTACCTACCTACTGTATTTCCCCTTTCTATGCCTCTACCTACGTACCTACCTACCTACCTACCTACCTACCTACCTACCTACCTACCTACTGTATTTCTCCCTCTCGCTCCTCCCTCTACCTACCTACCTACCTTCCTACCTACCTACCTACTGTATTTCTCCCTCTCCCTCTCTATCCCTCTCCCTACCTACCTACCTACCTAATGTATTTCTCCCTCTCCCTCTCTATCCCTCTACCTACCTACCTAGCTACCTACCAACTGTATTCTCCCTCTCGCTCTCCCCTACCTACCTACCTTGTTACCTACCTACCTACTGTATTTCTCCCTATCTATCCCTCTACCTACCTACCTACTGTATTTCTCCCTCTCCCTCTCTATCCTTCTCCCTACTTACCTACCTACTGTATTTCTCCCTCTCCCTCTCTATCCCTCTACCTACCAACCTATCTACTGTATTTCTCCCTCTCTATCCCTCTACCTACCTACCCACCTACCTACCTACTGTATTTCTCCCTCTCGCTCTCTCCCTCTACCTACCTACCTTCCGTCCTACCTACCTACCTACCTACCTACTGTATTTCTCCTTCTCCCTCTTTATCGCTCTACCTACCTTCCTACCTACCTACCTACCTACCTACCTACCTACCTACCTACCTACCTACCTACCTATCTACCTACTGTATTTTCTCCCACTCTATCCCTCTACCTACCTACCTACCTACCTACCTACCTACTGTATTTCTCCCTCTCGCTCTCTCCCTCTACCTACCTACCTTCCTACCTACCTACCTACTGTATTTCTCCCTCTCCCTCTCTATCCCTCTACCTACCTACCTACCTACCTACCTACCTACCTACCTACCTACCTACCTACCTACCTAATGTATTTCTCCCTCTCCTTCTCTATCCCTCTACCTACCTACCAACCTACCTACCAACTGTATTTCTCCCTCTCCCTCTCTATCCCTCTACCTACCTACCTTGCTACCTACCTACCTACTGTATTCCTCCCTATCTATCCCTCTACCTACCTACCTACTGTATTTCTTCCCTCTCCCTCTCTATCATTCTCCCTACCTACCTTCCTACTCTATTTCTCCCTCTCCCTCTCTATCCCTCTACCTACCTACCAACCTACCTACCTACCTACTGTATTTCTCCCTATCTATCCCTCTACCTACCTACTTACTGTATTTCTCCCTCTCCCTCTCTATCCCTCTACCTATCAACCTACTTACTGTATTTCTCCCTCTCTATCCCTCTACCTACCTACCCACCCATCCACCTACCTACCCACCCACCCACCTACCTACTGTATTTCTCCCTCTCGCTCTCTCCCTCTACCTACCTACCTTCCTACCTACCTTCCTACTGTATTTCTCGTCTCCCTCTCTTTCCTTCTACCTACCTACCTACCTACCTACCTACCTACCTACCTTCCTACCTACCTACCTACCTACCTACTGTATTTCTCCCTCTCCCTCTCTATCCCTCTACCTACCAACCTATCTACTGTATTTCTCCCTCTCTATCCCTCTACCTACCTACCCACCTACCTACCTACTGTATTTCTCCCTCTCGCTCTCTCCCTCTACCTACCTACCTTCCGTCCTACCTACCTACCTACCTACCTACTGTATTTCTCCTTCTCCCTCTTTATCGCTCTACCTACCTTCCTACCTACCTACCTACCTACCTACCTACCTACCTACCTATCTACCTACCTACTGTATTTCTCCCACTCTATCCCTTTACCTACCTACCTACCTACCTACCTACCTACCTACCTACCTACCTACCTACTGTATTTCTCCCTCTCGCTCTCTCCCTCTACCTACCTACCTTCCTACCTACCTACCTACTGTATTTCTCCCTCTCCCTCTCTATCCCTCTACCTACCTACCTACCTACCTACCTACCTACCTACCTACCTACCTACCTAATGTATTTCTCCCTCTCCTTCTCTATCCCTCTACCTACCTACCAACCTACCTACCAACTGTATTTCTCCCTCTCCCTCTCTATCCCTCTACCTACCTACCTTGCTACCTACCTACCTACTGTATTCCTCCCTATCTATCCCTCTACCTACCTACCTACTGTATTTCTCCCTCTCCCTCTCTATCATTCTCCCTACCTACCTTCCTACTCTATTTCTCCCTCTCCCTCTCTATCCCTCTACCTACCTACCAACCTACCTACCTACCTACCTACTGTATTTCTCCCTATCTATCCCTCTACCTACCTACCTACTGTATTTCTCCCTCTCCCTCTCTATCCCTCTACCTATCAACCTACTTACTGTATTTCTCCCTCTCTATCCCTCTACCTACCTACCCACCCATCCACCT
>JBDLLF010000320.1:10000-20000 GCA_039707465.1 Rhabdophis nuchalis | reverse complement strand
GGATGGAAAAATAGATAGATAGATAGATAGAGAGAGAGAGAGAGAGAGAGAGAGAGATCTATAAATCGACTGGACATATGGATTAATGATGGATAGATAGATAGATAGATAGATAGATAGATAGATAGATAGATAGATAGATAGATAGATAGATGGATGGATGGATGGATGGATGGATGGATGGATGGATGGATGGATGGATGGATGGATGGATGGATGGATGGATGGAAGGATGGATGGATAGAAAATTAGATAGATAGATAGATGGATGGATGGATGGATGGATGGAAAAATAGATAGATAGATAGATAGAGAGAGAGAGAGAGAGAGAGAGAGAGATCTATAAATCGACTGGACATATGGATTAATGATGGATAGATAGATAGATAGATAGATAGATAGATAGATAGATGGATGGATGGATGGATGGATGGATGGATGGATGGATGGATGGATGGATGGATGGATGGATGGATGGATGGATGGATGGAAAAATAGATAGATAGATAGATAGATAGATAGATAGATAGATAGATAGATAGATAGATAGATAGATAGATAGATAGATAGATAGATCTATAAATCGACTGGACAGATGGATTTATGATGGATAGATAGATAGATAGATAGATGGATGGATGGATGGATGGATGGATGGATGGATGGATGGATGGATGGATGGATGGAAAAATAGATAGATAGATAGATAGATAGATAGATAGATGGATGGATGGATGGATGGATGGAAGGATGGATGGATGGATGGAAGGATGGATGGATAGAAAATTAGATAGATAGATAGATAGATAGATAGATAGATAGATAGATAGATAGATGGATGGATGGATGGATGGATGGATGGATGGATGGATGGATGGATGGATGGATGGATGGATGGATGGAAAAATAGATAGATAGATAGAGAGAGAGAGAGAGAGAGAGAGAGAGAGAGAGATCTATAAATCGACTGGACATATGGATTAATGATGGATAGATAGATAGATAGATAGATAGATAGATAGATAGATAGATAGATAGATAGATAGATAGATAGATAGATAGATAGATAGATAGATAGATAGATCTATAAATCGACTGGACAGATGGATTTATGATGGATAGATAGATAGATAGATAGATAGATAGATAGATAGATAGATGGATGGATGGATGGATGGATGGATGGATGGATGGATGGATGGATGGATGGATGGATGGATGGATGGATGGATGGATGGATGGATGGATGGATGGATGGATGGATGGATGGATGGATGGATGGATGGATGGATGGATGGAAGGATGGATGGATAGAAAATTAGATAGATATATATATAGATAGATAGATATAAATCGACTGGACAGATAGATTAATGATGGATAGATAGATAGATAGATAGATAAATAGATAGATAGATAGATAGATGGATGGATGGATGGATGGATGGATGGATGGATGGATGGAAGGATGGATGGATAGAAAATTAGATAGATAGATAGATGGATGGATGGATGGATGGAAAAAGATAGATAGATAGATAGAGAGAGAGAGATAGAGAGAGAGAGAGATCTATAAATCGACTGGACATATGGATTAATGATGGATAGATAGATAGATAGATAGATAGATAGATAGATAGATAGATAGATAGATAGATAGATAGATAGATAGATAGATAGATAGATAGATAGATAGATAGATAGATAGATCTATAAATCGACTGGACAGATGGATTTATGATGGATAGATAGATAGATAGATAGATAGATAGATAGATAGATAGATAGATAGATAGATGGATGGATGGATGGATGGATGGATGGATGGATGGATGGATGGATGGATGGATGGATGGATGGATGGATGGATGGATGGATGGATGGAAAAATAGATAGATAGATAGATAGATAGATAGATGGATGGATGGATGGATGGATGGATGGAAGGATGGATGGATGGATGGAAGGATGGATGGATGGAAAAATAGATAGATAGATAGAGAGAGAGAGAGAGAGAGAGAGAGAGAGATCTATAAATCGACTGGACAGATGGATTAATGATGGATAGATAGATAGATAGATAGATAGATAGATAGATAGATAGATAGATAGATAGATAGATAGATAGATAGATAGATAGATAGATAGATAGATAGATAGATAGATAGATCTATAAATCGACTGGACAGATAGATTAATGATGGATAGATAGATAGATAGATAGATAGATAGATAGATAGATAGATGGATGGATGGATGGATGGATGGATGGATGGATGGATGGATGGATGGATGGATGGATGGATGGAAGGATGGATGGATAGAAAATTAGATAGATAGATAGATGGATGGATGGATGGATGGATGGATGGAAAAATAGATAGATAGATAGAGAGAGAGAGATAGAGAGAGAGAGATCTATAAATCGACTGGACATATGGATTAATGATGGATAGATAGA
Organism: Rhabdophis nuchalis; assembly: GCA_039707465.1. NCBI lineage: Eukaryota > Metazoa > Chordata > Lepidosauria > Squamata > Natricidae > Rhabdophis > Rhabdophis nuchalis. The sequence continues at coordinate 17,539 of JBDLLF010000320.1, read as the reverse complement.
TAGATAGATAGATAGATAGATAGATAGATAGATAGATAGATAGATAGATAGATAGATAGATAGATAGATAGATAGATCTATAAATCGACTGGACAGATGGATTTATGATGGATAGATAGATAGATAGATAGATAGATAGATAGATAGATGGATGGATGGATGGATGGATGGATGGATGGATGGATGGATGGATGGATGGATGGATGGATGGATGGATGGATGGATGGATGGATGGATGGATGGAAAAATAGATAGATAGATAGATAGATAGATAGATAGATAGATAGATAGATAGATAGATAGATAGATAGATAGATAGATAGATAGATAGATAGATCGATCGATCGATCTATAAATCGACTGGACAGATAGATTAATGATGGATAGATAGATAGATAGATAGATAGATAGATAGATAGATAGATAGATAGATAGATAGATAGATAGATGGATGGATGGATGGATGGATGGATGGATGGATGGATGGATGGATGGATGGATGGATGGATGGATGGATGGATGGATGGAAGGATGGATGGATAGAAAATTAGATAGATAGATAGATGGATGGATGGATGGATGGATGGAAAAATAGATAGATAGATAGATAGAGAGAGAGAGAGAGAGAGAGAGAGAGATCTATAAATCGACTGGACATATGGATTAATGATGGATAGATAGATAGATAGATAGATAGATAGATAGATAGATGGATGGATGGATGGATGGATGGATGGATGGATGGATGGATGGATGGATGGATGGATGGATGGATGGATGGATGGATGGATGGATGGATGGATGGATGGATGGAAGGATGGATGGATAGAAAATTAGATAGATAGATAGATGGATGGATGGATGGATGGATGGAAAAATAGATAGATAGATAGATAGAGAGAGAGAGAGAGAGAGAGAGAGAGATCTATAAATCGACTGGACATATGGATTAATGATGGATAGATAGATAGATAGATAGATAGATAGATAGATAGATAGATAGATAGATAGATGGATGGATGGATGGATGGATGGATGGATGGATGGATGGATGGATGGATGGATGGATGGATGGATGGATGGAAAAATAGATAGATAGATAGATAGATAGATAGATAGATAGATAGATAGATAGATAGATAGATAGATAGATAGATAGATAGATAGATAGATAGATAGATAGATAGATAGATAGATAGATGATATATAGATGATAGATAGATCTATAAATCGACTGGACAGATGGATTTATGATGGATAGATAGATAGATAGATAGATGGATGGATGGATGGATGGATGGATGGATGGAAAAATCGATAGATAGATAGATAGATAGATGGATGGATGGATGGATGGATGGAAGGATGGATGGATGGATGGAAGGATGGATGGATAGAAAATTAGATAGATAGATAGATAGATAGATAGATAGATAGATAGATAGATGGATGGATGGATGGATGGATGGATGGATGGATGGATGGATGGATGGATGGATGGATGGATGGATGGATGGATGGATGGAAAAATAGATAGATAGATAGATAGATAGAGAGAGAGAGAGAGAGAGAGAGAGAGAGAGAGATCTATAAATCGACTGGACATATGGATTAATGATGGATAGATAGATAGATAGATAGATAGATAGATAGATAGATAGATAGATAGATAGATAGATAGATAGATAGATAGATCGATCTATAAATCGACTGGACAGATAGATTAATGATGGATAGATAGATAGATAGATAGATAGATAGATAGATAGATAGATAGATAGATAGATGGATGGATGGATGGATGGATGGATGGATGGATGGATGGATGGATGGATGGATGGATGGATGGATGGATGGATGGAAGGATGGATGGATAGAAAATTAGATAGATAGATAGATGGATGGATGGATGGATGGATGGATGGAAAAATAGATAGATAGATAGAGAGAGAGAGATAGAGAGAGAGAGATCTATAAATCGACTGGACATATGGATTAATGATGGATAGATAGATAGATAGATAGATAGATAGATAGATAGATAGATAGATAGATAGATAGATAGATAGATAGATAGATAGATAGATAGATAGATCTATAAATCGACTGGACAGATGGATTTATGATGGATAGATAGATAGATAGATAGATAGATAGATAGATAGATGGATGGATGGATGGATGGATGGATGGATGGATGGATGGATGGATGGATGGATGGATGGATGGATGGATGGATGGAAAAATAGATAGATAGATAGATAGATAGATAGATAGATAGATAGATAGATAGATAGATAGATAGATAGATAGATAGATAGATAGATAGATAGATAGATCGATCGATCTATAAATCGACTGGACAGATAGATTAATGATGGATAGATAGATAGATAGATAGATAGATAGATAGATAGATGGATGGATGGATGGATGGATGGATGGATGGATGGATGGATGGATGGATGGATGGATGGATGGATGGATGGATGGATGGATGGAAGGATGGATGGATAGAAAATTAGATAGATAGATAGATGGATGGATGGATGGATGGATGGAAAAATAGATAGATAGATAGATAGAGAGAGAGAGAGAGAGAGAGGGAGAGATCTATAAATCGACTGGACATATGGATTAATGATGGATAGATAGATAGATAGATAGATAGATAGATAGATAGATAGATAGATAGATAGATGGATGGATGGATGGATGGATGGATGGATGGATGGATGGATGGATGGATGGATGGATGGAAGGATGGATGGATAGAAAATTAGATAGATAGATAGATGGATGGATGGATGGATGGATGGAAAAATAGATAGATAGATAGATAGAGAGAGAGAGAGAGAGAGAGAGAGATCTATAAATCGACTGGACATATGGATTAATGATGGATAGATAGATAGATAGATAGATAGATAGATAGATAGATAGATAGATGGATGGATGGATGGATGGATGGATGGATGGATGGATGGATGGATGGATGGATGGATGGATGGATGGATGGAAAAATAGATAGATAGATAGATAGATAGATAGATAGATAGATAGATAGATAGATAGATAGATAGATAGATAGATAGATAGATCTATAAATCGACTGGACAGATGGATTTATGATGGATAGATAGATAGATAGATAGATGGATGGATGGATGGATGGATGGATGGATGGATGGATGGATGGAAAAATAGATAGATAGATAGATAGATAGATAGATAGATGGATGGATGGATGGATGGATGGAAGGATGGATGGATGGATGGAAGGATGGATGGATAGAAAATTAGATAGATAGATAGATAGATAGATAGATAGATAGATAGATAGATAGATAGATAGATAGATGGATGGATGGATGGATGGATGGATGGATGGATGGATGGATGGATGGATGGATGGATGGATGGATGGATGGAAAAATAGATAGATAGATAGAGAGAGAGAGAGAGAGAGAGAGAGAGAGAGAGAGATCTATAAATCGACTGGACATATGGATTAATGATGGATAGATAGATAGATAGATAGATAGATAGATAGATAGATAGATAGATAGATAGATAGATAGATAGATAGATAGATAGATAGATAGATAGATCTATAAATCGACTGGACAGATGGATTTATGATGGATAGATAGATAGATAGATAGATAGATAGATAGATAGATAGATAGATAGATAGATAGATGGATGGATGGATGGATGGATGGATGGATGGATGGATGGATGGATGGATGGATGGATGGATGGATGGATGGATGGATGGATGGATGGATGGATGGATGGATGGATGGATGGATGGATGGATGGATGGAAGGATGGATGGATAGAAAATTAGATAGATATATATATAGATAGATAGATATAAATCGACTGGACAGATAGATTAATGATGGATAGATAGATAGATAGATAGATAAATAGATAGATAGATAGATAGATGGATGGATGGATGGATGGATGGATGGATGGATGGATGGAAGGATGGATGGATAGAAAATTAGATAGATAGATAGATGGATGGATGGATGGATGGAAAAATAGATAGATAGATAGAGAGAGAGAGATAGAGAGAGAGAGAGATCTATAAATCGACTGGACATATGGATTAATGATGGATAGATAGATAGATAGATAGATAGATAGATAGATAGATAGATAGATAGATAGATAGATAGATAGATAGATAGATAGATAGATCTATAAATCGACTGGACAGATGGATTTATGATGGATAGATAGATAGATAGATAGATAGATAGATAGATAGATAGATAGATAGATAGATAGATGGATGGATGGATGGATGGATGGATGGATGGATGGATGGATGGATGGATGGATGGATGGATGGATGGATGGATGGATGGATGGATGGATGGATGGAAAAATAGATAGATAGATAGATAGATAGATAGATGGATGGATGGATGGATGGATGGATGGAAGGATGGATGGATGGATGGAAGGATGGATGGATGGAAAAATAGATAGATAGATAGATAGAGAGAGAGAGAGAGAGAGAGAGAGATCTATAAATCGACTGGACAGATGGATTAATGATGGATAGATAGATAGATAGATAGATAGATAGATAGATAGATAGATAGATAGATAGATAGATAGATAGATAGATAGATAGATAGATAGATAGATCTATAAATCGACTGGACAGATAGATTAATGATGGATAGATAGATAGATAGATAGATAGATAGATAGATAGATAGATGGATGGATGGATGGATGGATGGATGGATGGATGGATGGATGGATGGATGGATGGATGGAAGGATGGATGGATAGAAAATTAGATAGATAGATAGATGGATGGATGGATGGATGGATGGATGGAAAAATAGATAGATAGATAGAGAGAGAGAGATAGAGAGAGAGAGATCTATAAATCGACTGGACATATGGATTAATGATGGATAGATAGATAGATAGATAGATAGATAGATAGATAGATAGATAGATGGATGGATGGATGGATGGATGGATGGATGGATGGATGGATGGATGGATGGATGGATGGATGGATGGATGGATGGATGGATGGATGGAAGGATGGATGGATAGAAAATTAGATAGATAGATAGATAGATGGATGGATGGATGGATGGATGGAAAAATAGATAGATAGATAGATAGAGAGAGAGAGAGAGAGAGAGAGAGAGATCTATAAATCGACTGGACATATGGATTAATGATGGATAGATAGATAGATAGATAGATAGATAGATAGATAGATGGATGGATGGATGGATGGATGGATGGATGGATGGATGGATGGATGGATGGATGGATGGATGGATGGATGGATGGATGGATGGATGGAAGGATGGATGGATAGAAAATTAGATAGATAGATAGATGGATGGATGGATGGATGGATGGAAAAATAGATAGATAGATAGATAGAGAGAGAGAGAGAGAGAGAGAGAGAGATCTATAAATCGACTGGACATATGGATTAATGATGGATAGATAGATAGATAGATAGATAGATAGATAGATAGATAGATGGATGGATGGATGGATGGATGGATGGATGGATGGATGGATGGATGGATGGATGGATGGATGGATGGATGGAAAAATAGATAGATAGATAGATAGATAGATAGATAGATAGATAGATAGATAGATAGATAGATAGATAGATAGATAGATAGATAGATAGATAGATAGATAGATAGATGATATATAGATGATAGATAGATCTATAAATCGACTGGACAGATGGATTTATGATGGATAGATAGATAGATAGATAGATGGATGGATGGATGGATGGATGGATGGATGGAAAAATAGATAGATAGATAGATAGATAGATGGATGGATGGATGGATGGATGGAAGGATGGATGGATGGATGGAAGGATGGATGGATAGAAAATTAGATAGATAGATAGATAGATAGATAGATAGATAGATAGATAGATAGATAGATGGATGGATGGATGGATGGATGGATGGATGGATGGATGGATGGATGGATGGATGGATGGAAAAATAGATAGATAGATAGATAGATAGAGAGAGAGAGAGAGAGAGAGAGAGAGAGATCTATAAATCGACTGGACATATGGATTAATGATGGATAGATAGATAGATAGATAGATAGATAGATAGATAGATAGATAGATAGATAGATAGATAGATAGATAGATAGATAGATAGATAGATAGATAGATAGATAGATCTATAAATCGACTGGACAGATGGATTTATGATGGATAGATAGATAGATAGATAGATAGATAGATAGATAGATAGATAGATAGATAGATAGATAGATAGATAGATAGATAGATAGATAGATAGTTAGATGGATGGATGGATGGATGGATGGATGGATGGATGGATGGAAGGATGGATGGATGGATGGAAGGATGGATGGATAGAAAATTAGATAGATAGATAGATAGATAGATAGATAGATAGATAGATAGATAGATAGATGGATGGATGGATGGATGGATGGATGGATGGATGGATGGATGGATGGATGGATGGATGGAAAAATAGATAGATAGATAGATAGATAGAGAGAGAGAGAGAGAGAGAGAGAGAGAGATCTATAAATCGACTGGACATATGGATTAATGATGGATAGATAGATAGATAGATAGATAGATAGATAGATAGATAGATAGATAGATAGATAGATAGATAGATAGATAGATAGATAGATAGATAGATAGATAGATAGATCTATAAATCGACTGGACAGATGGATTTATGATGGATAGATAGATAGATAGATAGATAGATAGATAGATAGATAGATAGATAGATAGATAGATAGATAGATAGATAGATAGATAGATAGATAGATAGATGGATGGATGGATGGATGGATGGATGGATGGATGGATGGATGGATGGATGGATGGATGGATGGATGGATGGATGGATGGATGGAAAAATAGATAGATAGATAGATAGATAGATAGATAGATAGATAGATAGATAGATGGATGGATGGATGGATGGATGGATGGATGGATGGATGGATGGATGGATGGATGGATGGATGGATGGATGGATGGAAGGAAGGATGGAAGGATGTAAGGATGGATAGATGGACAGATAGATAGATGAATGGATAGATAGATAGATAGATAGATAGATAGATAGATAGATAGATAGATAGATAGATAGATAGATAGATAGATAGATAGATAGATAGACAGATAGACAGATAGATAGATAGATAGATCTATAAATCGACTGGACAGATAGATAGATAGATAGATAGATAGATAGATAGATGGATGGATGGATGGATGGATGGATGGATGGATGGATGGATGGATGGATGGATGGATGGATGGATGGATGGATGGATGGATGGATGGATGGATGGATGGATGGATGGATGGATGGATGGATGGATGGAAAATTAGATAGATAGATAGATGGATGGATGGATGGATGGATGGAAAAATAGATAGATAGATAGATAGAGAGAGAGAGAGAGAGAGAGAGAGAGATCTATAAATCGACTGGACAT
>JBDLLF010000050.1:225000-255407 GCA_039707465.1 Rhabdophis nuchalis | reverse complement strand
CAATAGGTAGGTAGGTAGGTAGGTAGGTAGGTGGTAGGTAGGTAGTAGGTAGTTATGTAGGTAGAGAGATAGGGGGGGGGAAATACACTAGGTAGGTAGGTAGACGGAGAGGGAGAAATACACTAGGTAGGTAGGTAGGTAGAGGGAGAGAGAGAGAGAAATGCGGTAGGTAGGTAGGTAGGTAGGTAGGTAGTTAGGTAGGTAGGTAGGTAGGTAGGGGGAGAGAGGGAGAAATACAGTAGGTAGGTAGGTAGGTAGGTAGAGAGATTGAGAGAGAGAGGGAAAAATACACTAGATAGGTAGGTAGAGGGAGAGGGAGAAATACAGTAGGTAGGTAGGTAGGTAGGTAGGTAGGTAGGTAGGTAGGTAGGTAGAGGGATAGAGAGAGGGGGGGAGAAATACAGTAGGTAGGTAGGTATGTAGAGGGATAGAGAGATAGGGAAAATACAGTAGGTAGGTCAGTAGAGGGAGAGAGAGAGAGAGGGAGGGAGAAATACAGTAGGTAGGTAGACAGAGGGGGGAGAAATACAGTAGGTAGGTAGGTAGGTAAAGGACGAGAGAGAGGGAGAAATACAGTAGGTAGGTAGGTAGGTAGGTAGGTAGGTTGGTAGGTAGGTAGGTAGGTAGGTAGAGGGTTAGAGAGAGAGGGAGAAATATAGTAGGTAGGTAGGTAGAGGGATAGAGAGAGAGAGGGAGGGAGAAATACAGTAGGTAGGTAGGTAGGTAGAGGGATAGAGAGAGAGGGAAAAATACAGTAGGTAGGTAGGTAGTAGAGGAATAGAGAGAGAGGGAGGGAGGAATACAGTAGGTAGGTAGGTAGGTAGAGGGATAGATACGGAGGGAGAAATACAGTAGGTACGTAGGTAGGTAGAGGGGGAGCGAGACAGAGGGATAAATACAGTAGGTAGGTAGGTAGGTACGTAGAGGGATAGATAGGGAGGGAGAAATACAGTAGGTACGTAGGTAGGTAGAGGGGGAGCGAGATAGAGGGAGAAATACAGTAGGTAGGTAGGTAGGTAGGTAGGTAGGTAGGTAGGTAGAGAGATAGAGAGAGAGGGAGAAATACAGTAGGTAGGTAGGTAGGTAGAGGAATAGTGAGAGGGGGGAGTAATACAATAGGTAGGTAGGTTGGTAGGTAGGTACAGGGATAGAGAGAGAGGGGGAAAATACAGTGGGTAGGTAGGTAGGTAGGTAGAGAGAGAGAGGGGGGGAATACACTAGGTAGGTAGGTAGAGGGAGAGGGAGAAATACAGTAGGTAGGTAGGTAGGGAGAGGGAGAGGGAGAGAGGGAGAAATGCGGTAGGTAGGTAGGTAGGTAGGTAGGTAGGTAGGTAGGTAGGTAGAAAGAAAGATAGAGAGAGGGGGGGTAATACAATAGGTAGGTAGGTAGGTAGGTAGGTAGGTAGGTAGGTAGGTAGGTAGGTAGGTAGGTAGAGGGATAGAGAGAGAGAGGGAAAAATACAGTAGGTAGGTAGGTAGGTAGGTAGGTAGGTAGGTAGGTAGTTATGTAGGTAGAGAGATAGGGGGGGAAATACACTAGGTAGGTAGGTAGACGGAGAGGGAGAAATACACTAGGTAGGTAGGTAGGTAGAGGGAGAGAGAGAGAGAGAAATGCGGTAGGTAGGTAGGTAGGTAGTTAGGTAGGTAGGTAGGTAGGTAGGTAGGTAGGTAGAGGGAGAGAGGGAGAAATACAGTAGATAGGTAGGTAGGTAGGTAGGTAGGTAGAGAGATTGAGAGAGAGAGGGAAAATACACTAGATAGGTAGGTAGAGGGAGAGGGAGAAAATACAGTAGGTAGGTAGGTCGGTCGATAGGTAGGTAGGTAGGTAGAGGGAGAGAGCGAAAGGGAGAAATACAGTAGGTAGGTAGGTAGGTAGGTAGGTAGGTAGGTAGGTAGGTAGGTAGGTAGAGGAATAGTGAGAGGGGGGAGTAATACAATAGGTAGGTAGGTAGGTAGGTAGGTACAGGGATAGAGAGAGAGAGGGAAAATACAGTGGGTAGGTAGGTAGGTAGGTAGAGAGAGAGAGAGAGGGGGGAAATACACTAGGTAGGTAGGTAGAGGGAGAGGGAGAAATACAGTAGGTAGGTAGGTAGGGAGAGGGAGAGGGAGAGAGGGAGAAATGTGGTAGGTAGGTAGGTAGGTAGGTAGGTAGATAGGTAGGTAGGTAGGTAGGTAGGTAGGTAGGTGGAGAGAGGGAGAAATACAGTAGGTAGGTAGGTAGGTAGGTAGGTAGGTAGAGGGAGAGAGGAGAGAGAGGGAGAAATGCGGTAGGTAGGTAGGTAGGTAGGTAGGTAGGTAACTAGGTAGGTAGGTAGGTAGGTAGGTAGAAAGACAGGAGAGAGGGGGGTAATACAATAGGTAGGTAGGTAGAGGGAGAGGGAGAAATACAGTAGGTAGGTAGGTAGGTCGATAGGTAGGTAGGTAGGTAGAGGGAGAGAGCGAAAGGGAGAAATACAGTAGGTAGGTAGGTAGGTAGGTAGGTAGGTAGGTAGGTAGAGGGATAGAGAGAGAGAGGGAAAATACAGTGGGTAGGTAGGTAGGTAGAGAGATAGAGAGGGGGGGAAATACACTAGGTAGGTAGGTAGGGAGAGGGAGAGAGGGGAGAAATGTGGTAGGTAGGTAGGTAGGTAGGTAGAGGGAGAGAGGGAGAAATACAGTAGGTAGGTAGGTAGGTAGGTAGAGAGATTGAGAGAGAGAGGGAAAATACACTAGGTAGGTAGGTAGAGGGAGAGGGAGAAAAACAGTAGGTAGGTAGGTCGGTCCATAGGTAGGTAGGTAGGTAGAGGGAGAGAGCGAAAGGGAGAAATACAGTAGGTAGGTAGGTAGGTAGGTAGGTAGGTAGGTAGGTAGGTAGGTAGGTAGGTAGAGGAATAGAGAGAGAGAGGGAAAAATACAGTAGGTAAGTAGGTAGGTAGGTAGGTAGGTAGGTAGGTAGGTAGGTAGGTAGGTAGAAAGATAGAGAGAGGGGGGGTAATACAATAGGTAGGTAGGTAGGTAGGTAGGTAGGTAGTTATGTAGGTAGAGAGATGGGGGGGGAAATACACTAGGTAGGTAGGTAGACGGAGAGGGAGAAATACACTAGGTAGGTAGGTAGAGGGAGAGAGAGAGAGAAATGCGGTAGGTAGGTAGGTAGGTAGGTAGGTAGGTAGGTAGGTAGGTAGGTAGGTAGGTAGTTAGGTAGGTAGGTAGGTAGGTAGGTAGGTAGGTAGGGGGAGAGAGGGAGAAATACAGTAGGTAGGTAGGTAGGTAGTAGAGAGATTGAGAGAGAGAGGGAAAAATACACTAGATAGGTAGGGAGAGGGAGAGGGAGAAATACAGTAGGTAGGTAGGTCGGTCGATAGGTAGGTAGGTAGGTAGAGGGAGAGAGCGAAAGGGAGAAATACAGTAGGTAGGTAGGTAGGTAGGTAGGTAGGTAGGTAGGTAGGTAGGTAGGTAGGTAGGTAGAGGAATAGAGAGAGGGGGGAGTAATACAATAGGTAGGTAGGTTGTTAGGTAGGTACAGGGATAGAGAGAGAGAGGGAAAATACAGTGGGTAGGTAGGTAGGTAGGTAGAGAGAGAGATAGAGGGGGGAAATACACTAGGTAGGTAGGTAGAGGGAGAGGGAGAAATACAGTAGGTAGGTAGGTAGGGAGAGGGAGAGGGAGAGAGGGAGAAATGCGGTAGGTAGGTAGGTAGGTAGGTAGGTAGGTAGGTAGGTAGAAAGATAGAGAGGGGGGGGTAATACAATAGGTAGGTAGGTAGGTAGGTAGGTAGGTAGGTAGGTAGGTAGGTAGGTAGGTAGAGGGATAGAGAGAGAGAGGGAAAAATACAGTAGGTAGGTAGGTAGGTAGGTAGGTAGGTAGGTAGTTATGTAGGTAGAGAGATAGGGGGGGGGAAATACACTAGGTAGGTAGGTAGACGGAGAGGGAGAAATACACTAGGTAGGTAGGTAGGTAGAGGGAGAGAGAGAGAGAAATGCGGTAGGTAGGTAGGTAGGTAGGTAGGTAGGTAGGTATGTAGAGGGAGAGAGGGAGAAATACAGTAGATAGGTAGGTAGGTAGGTAGGTAGAGAGATTGAGAGAGAGAGGGAAAAATACACTAGATAGGTAGGTAGAGGGAGAGGGAGAAATACAGTAGGTAGGTAGGTAGGTAGGTAGAGAGATTGAGAGAGAGAGGGAAAAATACACTAGGTAGGTAGGTAGAGGGAGAGGGAGAAAAACAGTAGGTAGGTAGGTCGGTCCATAGGTAGGTAGGTAGGTAGAGGGAGAGAGCGAAAGGGAGAAATACAGTAGGTAGGTAGGTAGGTAGGTAGGTAGAGGAATAGAGAGAGAGAGGGAAAAATACAGTAGGTAAGTAGGTAGGTAGGTAGGTAGGTAGGTAGGTAGGTAGGTAGAAAGATAGAGAGAGGGGGGGTAATACAATAGGTAGGTAGGTAGGTAGAGGGAGAGAGCGAAAGGGAGAAATACAGTAGGTAGGTAGGTAGGTAGGTAGGTAGGTAGGTAGGTAGAGGGATAGAGAGAGAGAGGGAAAAATACAGTAGGTAGGTAGGTAGGTAGGTAGGTAGGTAGGTAGGTAGGTAGGTAGGTAGGTAGGTAGGTAGGTAGGTAGGTAGGTAGTTATGTAGGTAGAGAGATGGGGGGGAAATACACTAGGTAGGTAGGTAGACGGAGAGGGAGAAATACACTAGGTAGGTAGGTAGAGGGAGAGAGAGAGAGAAATGCGGTAGGTAGGTAGTTAGGTAGGTAGGTAGGTAGTTAGGTAGGTAGGTAGGTAGGTAGGTAGGTAGGTAGGTAGGTAGGTAGGGGGAGAGAGGGAGAAATACAGTAGGTAGGTAGGTAGGTAGGTAGAGAGATTGAGAGAGAGAGGGAAAAATACACTAGATAGGTAGGTAGAGGGAGAGGGAGAAATACAGTAGGTAGGTAGGTCGGTCGATAGGTAGGTAGGTAGGTAGAGGGAGAGAGCGAAAGGGAGAAATACAGTAGGTAGGTAGGTAGGTAGGTAGGTAGGTAGGTAGGTAGGTAGGTAGGTAGGTAGAGGAATAGAGAGAGGGGGGAGTAATACAATAGGTAGGTAGGTTGGTAGGTAGGTACAGGGATAGAGAGAGAGGGGGAAAATACAGTGGGTAGGTAGGTAGGTAGGTAGAGAGAGAGATAGAGGGAGGAAATACACTAGGTAGGTAGGTAGAGGGAGAGGGAGAAATACAGTAGGTAGGTAGGTAGGGAGAGGGAGAGGGAGAGAGGGAGAAATGCGGTAGGTAGGTAGGTAGGTAGGTAGGTAGGTAGGTAGGTAGGTAGGTGGAGAGAGGGAGAGGGAGAAATACAGCAGGTAGGTAGGTAGGTAGGTAGGTAGGTAGAGGGAGAGAGGGAGAGAGGGAGAAATGCGGTAGGTAGGTAGGTAGGTAGGTAGGTAACTAGGTAGGTAGGTAGGTAGGTAGAAAGACAGAGAGAGGGGGGTAATACAATAGGTAGGTAGGTAGAGGGAGAGGGAGAAATACAGTAGGTAGGTAGGTAGGTCGATAGGTAGGTAGGTAGGTAGAGAGAGAGTGAAAGGGAGAAATACAGTAGGTAGGTAGGTAGGTAGGTAGGTAGGTAGGTAGGTAGGTAGGTAGAGGAATAGAGAGAGGGGGGAGTAATACAATAGGTAGGTAGGTAGGTAGGTAGGTAGGTAGGTAGGTAGGTAGGTAGAGGGATAGAGAGAGAGAGGGAAAAATACAGTGGGTAGGTAGGTAGGTAGGTAGAGAGAGAGATAGAGGGGGGAAATACACTAGGCAGGTAGGTAGAGGTAGAGGGAGAAATACAGTAGGTAGGTAGGTAGGGAGAGGGAGAGAGGGAGAAATGCGGTAGGTAGGTAGGTAGGTAGGTAGGTAGGTAGGTAGGTAGGTGGAGAGAGGGAGAGGGAGAAATACAGTAGGTAGGTAGGTAGGTAGGTAGGTAGGTAGGTAGGTAGGTAGGTAGGTAGGTAGAGGGAGAGAGGGAGAGAGGGAGGTAGGAAGAGGGAGAGAGTGAGAAATGCGGTAGGTAGGTAGGTAGGTAGGTAGGTAGGTAAGTAGGTAGGTAGGTAGGTAGGTAGGTAGGTAGGTAGGTAGGTAGGTAGAAGGATAGAGAGAGAGAGGGAAAAATACAGTAGGTAGGTAGGTAGGTAGGTAGGTAGGTAGGTAGGTAGGTAGGTAGATAGGGAGATGGGGGGAATACACTAGGTAGGTAGGTAGGTAGGTAGGTAGGTAGGTAGGTAGACGGAGAGGGAGAAATACAGTAGGTAGGTAGGTAGGGAGAGGGAGAGAGGGAGAAATGCGGTAGGTAGGTAGGTAGGTAGGTAGGTAGGTAGGTAGGTAGGTAGGTAGGTAGGTAGGTAGGTAGGTAGGTAGGTAGAAGGAGAGAGAGAGAGAGGGAAAAATACAGTAGGTAGGTAGGTAGGTAGGTAGGTAGGTAGGTAGGTAGGTAGGTAGGTAGGTAGGTAGGTAGGTAGAGAGATGGGGGGAATACACTAGGTAGGTAGGTAGACGGAGAGGGAGAAATACAGTAGGTAGGTAGGTAGGGAGAGGGAGAGAGGGAGAAATGCGGTAGGTAGGTAGATAGGTAGGTAGGTAGGTAGGTAGGTAGGTAGAGGGAGAGAGGGAGAAATACAGTAGGTAGGTAGGTAGGTAGGTAGGTATGTAGGTAGAGAGATAGGGGGGGAAATACACTAGGTAGGTAGGTAGACGGAGAGGGAGAAATACACTAGGTAGGTAGGTAGAGGGATAGAGAGAGAGAGGGAAAATACAGTGGGTAGGTAGGTAGGTAGATAGGTAGAGAGAGAGGGGGGGGAATACACTAGATAGGTAGGGAGAGGGAGAGGGAGAAATACAGTAGGTAGGTAGGTCGGTCGATAGGTAGGTAGGTAGGTAGAGGGAGAGAGCGAAAGGGAGAAATACAGTAGGTAGGTAGGTAGGTAGGTAGGTAGGTAGGTAGAGGAATAGAGAGAGGGGGGATTAATACAATAGGTAGGTAGGTAGGTAGGTAGGTACAGGGATAGAGAGAGAGAGGGAAAATACAGTGGGTAGGTAGGTAGGTAGGTAGGTAGGTAGGTAGGTAGAGAGAGAGATAGAGGGAGGAAATACACTAGGTAGGTAGGTAGAGGGAGAGGGAGAAATACAGTAGGTAGGTAGGTAGGGAGAGGGAGAGGGAGAGAGGGAGAAATGCGGTAGGTAGGTAGGTAGGTAGGTAGGTAGGTAGGTAGGTAGGTGGAGAGAGGGAGAGGGAGAAATACAGCAGGTAGGTAGGTAGGTAGGTAGGTAGAGGGAGAGAGGGAGAGAGGGAGAAATGCGGTAGGTAGGTAGGTAGGTAGGTAGGTAACTAGGTAGGTAGGTAGGTAGGTAGAAAGACAGAGAGAGGGGGGTAATACAATAGGTAGGTAGGTAGAGGGAGAGGGAGAAATACAGTAGGTAGGTAGGTAGGTCGATAGGTAGGTAGGTAGGTAGAGAGAGAGCGAAAGGGAGAAATACAGTAGGTAGGTAGGTAGGTAGGTAGGTAGGTAGGTAGGTAGGTAGGTAGGTAGGTAGAGGAATAGAGAGAGGGGGGAGTAATACAATAGGTAGGTAGGTAGGTAGGTAGGTAGGTAGGTAGGTAGGTAGGTAGGTAGGTAGGTAGAGGGATAGAGAGAGAGAGGGAAAAATACAGTGGGTAGGTAGGTAGGTAGGTAGGTAGAGAGAGAGATAGAGGGGGGAAATACACTAGGCAGGTAGGTAGAGGTAGAGGGAGAAATACAGTAGGTAGGTAGGTAGGGAGAGGGAGAGAGGGAGAAATGCGGTAGGTAGGTAGGTAGGTAGGTAGGTAGGTAGGTAGGTAGGTAGGTAGGTAGGTAGGTAGGTAGGTGGAGAGAGGGAGAGGGAGAAATACAGTAGGTAGGTAGGTAGGTAGGTAGGTAGGTAGGTAGGTAGGTAGGTAGGTAGAGGGAGAGAGGGAGAGAGGGAGGTAGGAAGAGGGAGAGAGTGAGAAATGCGGTAGGTAGGTAGGTAGGTAGGTAAGTAGGTAGGTAGGTAGGTAGGTAGGTAGGTAGGTAGGTAGGTAGAAGGATAGAGAGAGAGAGGGAAAAATACAGTAGGTAGGTAGGTAGGTAGGTAGGTAGGTAGGTAGGTAGGGAGATGGGGGGAATACACTAGGTAGGTAGGTAGGTAGGTAGGTAGGTAGGTAGGTAGACGGAGAGGGAGAAATACAGTAGGTAGGTAGGTAGGGAGAGGGAGAGAGGGAGAGATGCGGTAGGTAGGTAGGTAGGTAGGTAGGTAGGTAGGTAGGTAGGTAGAAGGATAGAGAGAGAGAGGGAAAAATACAGTAGGTAGGTAGGTAGGTAGGTAGGTAGGTAGGTAGGTAGGTAGGTAGGTAGGTAGAGAGATGGGGGGAATACACTAGGTAGGTAGGTAGACGGAGAGGGAGAAATACAGTAGGTAGGTAGGTAGGGAGAGGGAGAGAGGGAGAAATGCGGTAGGTAGGTAGGTAGGTAGGTAGGTAGGTAGGTAGAGGGAGAGAGGGAGAAATACAGTAGGTAGGTAGGTAGGTAGGTAGGTATGTAGGTAGAGAGATAGGGGGGGAAATACACTAGGTAGGTAGGTAGACGGAGAGGGAGAAATACACTAGGTAGGTAGGTAGAGGGATAGAGAGAGAGAGGGTAAATACAGTGGGTAGGTAGGTAGGTAGATAGGTAGAGAGAGAGGGGGGGGAATACACTAGGTAGGTAGGTAGAGGGAGAGGGAGAAATACAGTAGGTAGGTAGGTAGGAAGAGGGAGAGAGGGAGAAATGCGGTAGGTAGGTAGGTAGGTAGGTAGGTAGGTAGGTAGGTAGGTAGGTAGGTAGGTAGTTAGGTAGGTAGGTAGAGGGATAGAGAGAGAGAGGGAAAATACGGTAGGTAGGTAGGTAGGTAGGTAGGTAGGTAGGTAGGTAGGTAGGTAGAGTGAGAGAGGGAGAAATACAGTAGGTAGGTAGGTAGGTAGGTAGGTAGGTAGGTAGGTAGGTAGGTAGAGAGATTGAGAGAGAGAGGGAAAAATGCACTAGGTAGGTAGGTAGGTAGGTAGGTAGGTAGGTAGGTAGGTAGGTAGGTAGGTAGAAGGATAGAGAGAGAGAGGGAAAAATACAGTAGGTAGGTAGGTAGGTAGGTAGGTAGGTAGGTAGGTAGGTAGGTAGGTAGGTAGGTAGGTAGGTAGAGAGATTGAGAGAGAGAGGGAAAAATGCACTAGGTAGGTAGGTAGAGGGAGAGGGAGAAAAACAGTAGGTAGGTAGGTCGGTCCATAGGTAGGTAGGTAGGTAGAGGGAGAGAGCGAAAGGGAGAAATACAGTAGGTAGGTAGGTAGGTAGGTAGGTAGGTAGGTAGGTAGGTAGGTAGGTAGAGGAATAGAGAGAGAGAGGGAAAAATACAGTAGGTAAGTAGGTAGGTAGGTAGGTAGGTAGGTAGGTAGGTAGGTAGGTAGGTAGGTAGGTAGGTAGGTAGGTAGGTAGGTAGGTAGGTAGGTAGGTAGGTAGAAAGATAGAGGGGGGGGTAATACAATAGGTAGGTAGGTAGGTAGGTAGGTAGGTAGGTAGGTAGGTAGGTAGAGGGATAGAGAGAGAGAGGGAAAAATACAGTAGGTAGGTAGGTAGGTAGGTAGTTATGTAGGTAGAGAGATAGGGGGGGGAATACACTAGGTAGGTAGGTAGACGGAGAGGGATTAATACACTAGGTAGGTAGGTAGGTAGAGGGAGACAGAGAGAGAAATGCGGTAGGTAGGTAGGTAGGTAGGTAGGTAGAGGGAGAGAGGGAGAAATACAGTAGATAGGTAGGTAGGTAGGTAGGTAGAGAGATTGAGAGAGAGAGGGAAAAATACACTATAGGTATAGGTAGGTAGGTAGGTAGGTAGGTAGGTAGGTAGGTAGAGAGATTGAGAGAGAGAGGGAAAAATGCACTAGGTAGGTAGGTAGGTAGGTAGGTAGAGAGATGGGGGGAATACACTAGGTAGGTAGGTAGGGAGAGGGAGAGAGGGAGAAATGCGGTAGGTAGGTAGGTAGGTAGGGAGGTAGGTAGGGAGGTAGGGAGGTAGGTAGGTAGAAGGATAGAGAGAGAGAGGGAAAAATACAGTAGGTAGGTAGGTAGGTAGGTAGGTAGGTAGGTAGGTAGGTAGGTAGAGAGATGGGGGGAATACACTAGGTAGGTAGGTAGACGGAGAGGGAGAAATACAGTAGGTAGGTAGGTAGGGAGAGGGAGAGAGGGAGAAATGCGGTAGGTAGGTAGGTAGGTAGGTAGGTAGGTAGGTAGGTAGGTAGGTAGGTAGAGGGAGAGAGGGAGAAATACAGTAGGTAGGTAGGTAGGTAGGTAGGTAGGTAGGTAGGTATGTAGGTAGAGAGATAGGGGGGGAAATACACTAGGTAGGTAGGTAGACGGAGAGGGAGAAATACACTAGGTAGGTAGGTAGAGGGATAGAGAGAGAGAGGGAAAATACAGTGGGTAGGTATGTAGATAAGTAGAGAGAGAGGGGGGGGGAATACACTAGGTAGGTAGGTAGAGGGAGAGGGAGAGAGAGGGAAAATACAGTGGGTAGGTAGGTAGGTAGGTAGGTAGGTAGGTAGAGAGAGAGAGAGAGGGAGGAAATACACTAGGTAGGTAGGTAGAGGGAAAGGGAGAAATACAGTAGGTAGGTAGGTAGGGAGAGGGAGAGGGAGAGAGGGAGAAATGCGGTAGGTAGGTAGGTAGGTAGGTAGGTAGGTAGGTAGGTAGGTAGGTGGGGAGAGGGAGAGGGAGAAATACAGCAGGTAGGTAGGTAGGTAGGTAGGTAGAGGGAGAGAGGGAGAGAGGGAGAAATGCGGTAGGTAGGTAGGTAGGTAGGTAGGTAGGTAGGTAACTAGGTAGGTAGGTAGGTAGGTAGGTAGGTAGAAAGACAGAGAGAGGGGGGTAATACAATAGGTAGGTAGGTAGAGGGAGAGGGAGAAATACAGTAGGTAGGTAGGTAGGTAGGTAGGTAGGTAGGTAGGTAGGTAGGTAGGTAGGTAGAGGGAGAGAGCGAAAGGGAGAAATACAGTAGGTAGGTAGGTTGGTAGGTAGGTAGGTAGGTAGGTAGGTAGGTAGGTAGGTAGAGGAATAGAGAGAGGGGGGAGTAATACAATAGGTAGGTAGGTAGGTAGGTAGGTAGAGGGATAGAGAGAGAGAGGGAAAAATACAGTGGGTAGGTAGGTAGGTAGGTAGAGAGAGAGATAGAGGGGGGAAATACACTAGGCAGGTAGGTAGAGGTAGAGGGAGAAATACAGTAGGTAGGTAGGTAGGGAGAGGGAGAGAGGGAGAAATGCGGTAGGAAGGTAGGTAGGTAGGTAGGTAGGTAGGTAGGTAGGTAGGTAGGTAGGTAGGTAGGTAGGTAGGTGGAGAGAGGGAGAGGGAGAAATACAGTAGGTAGGTAGGTAGGTAGGTAGGTAGGTAGGTAGGTAGGTAGGTAGGTAGGTAGAGGGAGAGAGGGAGAGAGGGAGGTAGGAAGAGGGAGAGAGGGAGAAATGCGGTAGGTAGGTAGGTAGGTAGGTAAGTAGGTAGGTAGGTAGGTAGGTAGGTAGGTAGGTAGGTAGGTAGGTAGGTAGAAGGATAGAGAGAGAGAGAGGGAAAAATACAGTAGGTAGGTAGGTAGGTAGGTAGGTAGGTAGGTAGGTAGGTAGGTAGATAGGGAGATGGGGGGAATACACTAGGTAGGTAGGTAGGTAGGTAGGTAGGTAGAGGGAGAGGGAGAAATACAGTAGGTAGGTAGGTAGGGAGAGGGAGAGAGGGAGAAATGCGGTAGGTAGGTAGGTAGGTAGGTAGGGAGGTAGGTAGGGAGGTAGGTAGGGAGGTAGGTAGGGAGGTAGGTAGAAGGATAGAGAGAGAGAGGGAAAAATACAGTAGGTAGGTAGGTAGGTAGGTAGGTAGGTAGGTAGGTAGGTAGGTAGGTAGGTAGGTAGAGAGATGGGGGGATTAATACAATAGGTAGGTAGGTAGGTAGGTAGGTAGGTAGGTAGGTAGGTAGGTACAGGGATAGAGAGAGAGAGGGAAAATACAGTGGGTAGGTAGGTAGGTAGGTAGGTAGGTAGAGAGAGAGAGAGAGGGAGGAAATACACTAGGTAGGTAGGTAGAGGGAAAGGGAGAAATACAGTAGGTAGGTAGGTAGGGAGAGGGAGAGGGAGAGAGGGAGAAATGCGGTAGGTAGGTAGGTAGGTAGGTAGGTAGGTAGGTGGGGAGAGGGAGAGGGAGAAATACAGCAGGTAGGTAGGTAGGTAGGTAGGGAGAGGGAGAGAGGGAGAGAGGGAGAAATGCGGTAGGTAGGTAGGTAGGTAGGTAGGTAACTAGGTAGGTAGGTAGGTAGGTAGGTAGGTAGGTAGGTAGAAAGACAGAGAGAGGGGGGTAATACAATAGGTAGGTAGGTAGAGGGAGAGGGAGAAATACAGTAGGTAGGTAGGTAGGTCGATAGGTAGGTAGGTAGGTAGAGGGAGAGAGCGAAAGGGAGAAATACAGTAGGTAGGTAGGTTGGTAGGTAGGTAGGTAGGTAGGTAGGTAGGTAGGTAGGTAGGTAGGTAGAGGAATAGAGAGAGGGGGGAGTAATACAATAGGTAGGTAGGTAGGTAGGTAGGTAGGTAGAGGGATAGAGAGAGAGAGGGAAAAATACAGTGGGTAGGTAGGTAGGTAGGTAGAGAGAGAGATAGAGGGGGGAAATACACTAGGCAGGTAGGTAGAGGTAGAGGGAGAAATACAGTAGGTAGGTAGGTAGGGAGAGGGAGAGAGGGAGAAATGCGGTAGGAAGGTAGGTAGGTAGGTAGGTAGGTAGGTAGGTAGGTAGGTAGGTAGGTAGGTAGGTAGGTAGGTAGGTAGGTAGGTAGGTGGAGAGAGGGAGAGGGAGAAATACAGTAGGTAGGTAGGTAGGTAGGTAGGTAGGTAGGTAGGTAGAGGGAGAGAGGGAGAGAGGGAGGTAGGAAGAGGGAGAGAGGGAGAAATGCGGTAGGTAGGTAGGTAGGTAGGTAAGTAGGTAGGTAGGTAGGTAGGTAGGTAGGTAGGTAGGTAGGTAGGTAGGTAGGTAGGTAGGTAGAAGGATAGAGAGAGAGAGAGGGAAAAATACAGTAGGTAGGTAGGTAGGTAGGTAGGTAGGTAGGTAGATAGGGAGATGGGGGGAATACACTAGGTAGGTAGGTAGGTAGGTAGGTAGGTAGGTAGGTAGAGGGAGAGGGAGAAATACAGTAGGTAGGTAGGTAGGGAGAGGGAGAGAGGGAGAAATGCGGTAGGTAGGTAGGTAGGTAGGTAGGGAGGTAGGGAGGTAGGTAGGGAGGTAGGTAGGTAGGTAGGTAGAAGGATAGAGAGAGAGAGGGAAAAATACAGTAGGTAGGTAGGTAGGTAGGTAGGTAGGTAGGTAGGTAGGCAGGTAGGTAGGTAGGTAGAGAGATGGGGGGAATACACTAGGTAGGTAGGTAGACGGAGAGGGAGAAATACAGTAGGTAGGTAGGTAGGGAGAGGGAGAGAGGGAGAAATGCGGTAGGTAGGTAGGTAGGTAGGTAGGTAGGTAGGTAGGTAGGTAGGTAGAGGGAGAGAGGGAGAAATACAGTAGGTAGGTAGGTAGGTAGGTAGGTAGGTAGGTAGGTAGGTATGTAGGTAGAGAGATAGGGGGGGAAATACACTAGGTAGGTAGGTAGACGGAGAGGGAGAAATACACTAGGTAGGTAGGTAGAGGGATAGAGAGAGAGAGGGAAAATACAGTGGGTAGGTAGGTAGATAAGTAGAGAGAGAGGGGGGGAATACACTAGGTAGGTAGGTAGAGGGAGAGGGAGAAATACAGTAGGTAGGTAGGTAGGAAGAGGGAGAGAGGGAGAAATGCGGTAGGTAGGTAGGTAGGTAGGTAGGTAGGTAGGTAGGTAGGTAGGTAGGTAGGTAGGTAGTTAGAGGGATAGAAAGAGAGAGCGAAAATACGGTAGGTAGGTAGGTAGGTAGGTAGGTAGGTAGGTAGAGGGAGAGAGGGAGAAATACAGTAGGTAGGTAGGTAGGTAGGTAGGTAGGTAGGTAGGTAGGTAGGTAGGTAGGTAGGTAGGTAGGTAGGTAGGTAGGTAGAGAGATTGAGAGAGAGAGGGAAAAATGCACTAGGTAGGTAGGTAGGTAGGTAGGTAGGTAGGTAGGTAGGTAGGTAGGTAGGTAGGTAGGTAGGTAGAAGGATAGAGAGAGAGAGGGAAAAATACGGTAGGTAGGTAGGTAGGTAGGTAGGTAGGTAGGTAGGTAGGTAGGTAGGTAGAGAGATGGGGGGAATACACTAGGTAGGTAGGTAGACGGAGAGGGAGAAATACAGTAGGTAGGTAGGTAGGGAGAGGGAGAGAGGGAGAAATGCGGTAGGTAGGTAGGTAGGTAGGTAGGTAGGTAGGTAGGTAGGTAGGTAGAGGGAGAGAGGGAGAAATACAGTAGGTAGGTAGGTAGGTAGGTAGGTAGGTAGGTAGGTAGGTAGGTAGGTAGGTAGAGAGATAGGGGGGGAAATACACTAGGTAGGTAGGTAGACGGAGAGGGAGAAATACACTAGGTAGGTAGGTAGAGGGATAGAGAGAGAGAGGGAAAATACAGTGGGTAGGTAGGTAGGTAGATAGGTAGAGAGAGAGGGGGGGAATACACTAGGTAGGTAGGTAGAGGGAGAGGGAGAAATACAGTAGGTAGGTAGGTAGGAAGAGGGAGAGAGGGAGAAATGCGGTAGGTAGGTAGGTAGGTAGGTAGGTAGGTAGGTAGGTAGGTAGGTAGAGGGAGAGAGGGAGAGAGGGAGGTAGGAAGAGGGAGAGAGGGAGAAATGCGGTAGGTAGGTAGGTAGGTAGGTAAGTAGGTAGGTAGGTAGGTAGGTAGGTAGGTAGGTAGGTAGGTAGGTAGGTAGAAGGATAGAGAGAGAGAGAGGGAAAAATACAGTAGGTAGGTAGGTAGGTAGGTAGGTAGGTAGGTAGGTAGGTAGGTAGATAGGGAGATGGGGGGAATACACTAGGTAGGTAGGTAGGTAGGTAGGTAGGTAGAGGGAGAGGGAGAAATACAGTAGGTAGGTAGGTAGGGAGAGGGAGAGAGGGAGAAATGCGGTAGGTAGGTAGGTAGGTAGGTAGGGAGGTAGGTAGGGAGGTAGGTAGGGAGGTAGGTAGGGAGGTAGGTAGAAGGATAGAGAGAGAGAGGGAAAAATACAGTAGGTAGGTAGGTAGGTAGGTAGGTAGGTAGGTAGGTAGGTAGGTAGGTAGGTAGGTAGAGAGATGGGGGGATTAATACAATAGGTAGGTAGGTAGGTAGGTAGGTAGGTAGGTAGGTAGGTAGGTACAGGGATAGAGAGAGAGAGGGAAAATACAGTGGGTAGGTAGGTAGGTAGGTAGGTAGGTAGAGAGAGAGAGAGAGGGAGGAAATACACTAGGTAGGTAGGTAGAGGGAAAGGGAGAAATACAGTAGGTAGGTAGGTAGGGAGAGGGAGAGGGAGAGAGGGAGAAATGCGGTAGGTAGGTAGGTAGGTAGGTAGGTAGGTAGGTGGGGAGAGGGAGAGGGAGAAATACAGCAGGTAGGTAGGTAGGTAGGTAGGGAGAGGGAGAGAGGGAGAGAGGGAGAAATGCGGTAGGTAGGTAGGTAGGTAGGTAGGTAACTAGGTAGGTAGGTAGGTAGGTAGGTAGGTAGGTAGGTAGAAAGACAGAGAGAGGGGGGTAATACAATAGGTAGGTAGGTAGAGGGAGAGGGAGAAATACAGTAGGTAGGTAGGTAGGTCGATAGGTAGGTAGGTAGGTAGAGGGAGAGAGCGAAAGGGAGAAATACAGTAGGTAGGTAGGTTGGTAGGTAGGTAGGTAGGTAGGTAGGTAGGTAGGTAGGTAGGTAGAGGAATAGAGAGAGGGGGGAGTAATACAATAGGTAGGTAGGTAGGTAGGTAGGTAGGTAGAGGGATAGAGAGAGAGAGGGAAAAATACAGTGGGTAGGTAGGTAGGTAGGTAGAGAGAGAGATAGAGGGGGGAAATACACTAGGCAGGTAGGTAGAGGTAGAGGGAGAAATACAGTAGGTAGGTAGGTAGGGAGAGGGAGAGAGGGAGAAATGCGGTAGGAAGGTAGGTAGGTAGGTAGGTAGGTAGGTAGGTAGGTAGGTAGGTAGGTAGGTAGGTAGGTAGGTAGGTAGGTAGGTGGAGAGAGGGAGAGGGAGAAATACAGTAGGTAGGTAGGTAGGTAGGTAGGTAGGTAGGTAGAGGGAGAGAGGGAGAGAGGGAGGTAGGAAGAGGGAGAGAGGGAGAAATGCGGTAGGTAGGTAGGTAGGTAGGTAAGTAGGTAGGTAGGTAGGTAGGTAGGTAGGTAGGTAGGTAGGTAGGTAGGTAGGTAGGTAGGTAGGTAGAAGGATAGAGAGAGAGAGAGGGAAAAATACAGTAGGTAGGTAGGTAGGTAGGTAGGTAGGTAGGTAGATAGGGAGATGGGGGGAATACACTAGGTAGGTAGGTAGGTAGGTAGGTAGGTAGGTAGGTAGGTAGAGGGAGAGGGAGAAATACAGTAGGTAGGTAGGTAGGGAGAGGGAGAGAGGGAGAAATGCGGTAGGTAGGTAGGTAGGTAGGTAGGGAGGTAGGGAGGTAGGTAGGGAGGTAGGTAGGTAGGTAGGTAGAAGGATAGAGAGAGAGAGGGAAAAATACAGTAGGTAGGTAGGTAGGTAGGTAGGTAGGTAGGTAGGTAGGTAGGCAGGTAGGTAGGTAGGTAGAGAGATGGGGGGAATACACTAGGTAGGTAGGTAGACGGAGAGGGAGAAATACAGTAGGTAGGTAGGTAGGGAGAGGGAGAGAGGGAGAAATGCGGTAGGTAGGTAGGTAGGTAGGTAGGTAGGTAGGTAGGTAGGTAGGTAGAGGGAGAGAGGGAGAAATACAGTAGGTAGGTAGGTAGGTAGGTAGGTAGGTAGGTAGGTAGGTATGTAGGTAGAGAGATAGGGGGGGAAATACACTAGGTAGGTAGGTAGACGGAGAGGGAGAAATACACTAGGTAGGTAGGTAGAGGGATAGAGAGAGAGAGGGAAAATACAGTGGGTAGGTAGGTAGATAAGTAGAGAGAGAGGGGGGGAATACACTAGGTAGGTAGGTAGAGGGAGAGGGAGAAATACAGTAGGTAGGTAGGTAGGAAGAGGGAGAGAGGGAGAAATGCGGTAGGTAGGTAGGTAGGTAGGTAGGTAGGTAGGTAGGTAGGTAGGTAGGTAGGTAGTTAGAGGGATAGAAAGAGAGAGCGAAAATACGGTAGGTAGGTAGGTAGGTAGGTAGGTAGGTAGGTAGAGGGAGAGAGGGAGAAATACAGTAGGTAGGTAGGTAGGTAGGTAGGTAGGTAGGTAGGTAGGTAGGTAGGTAGGTAGGTAGGTAGGTAGGTAGGTAGGTAGAGAGATTGAGAGAGAGAGGGAAAAATGCACTAGGTAGGTAGGTAGGTAGGTAGGTAGGTAGGTAGGTAGGTAGGTAGGTAGGTAGGTAGGTAGGTAGAAGGATAGAGAGAGAGAGGGAAAAATACGGTAGGTAGGTAGGTAGGTAGGTAGGTAGGTAGGTAGGTAGGTAGGTAGGTAGAGAGATGGGGGGAATACACTAGGTAGGTAGGTAGACGGAGAGGGAGAAATACAGTAGGTAGGTAGGTAGGGAGAGGGAGAGAGGGAGAAATGCGGTAGGTAGGTAGGTAGGTAGGTAGGTAGGTAGGTAGGTAGGTAGGTAGAGGGAGAGAGGGAGAAATACAGTAGGTAGGTAGGTAGGTAGGTAGGTAGGTAGGTAGGTAGGTAGGTAGGTAGGTAGAGAGATAGGGGGGGAAATACACTAGGTAGGTAGGTAGACGGAGAGGGAGAAATACACTAGGTAGGTAGGTAGAGGGATAGAGAGAGAGAGGGAAAATACAGTGGGTAGGTAGGTAGGTAGATAGGTAGAGAGAGAGGGGGGGAATACACTAGGTAGGTAGGTAGAGGGAGAGGGAGAAATACAGTAGGTAGGTAGGTAGGGAGAGGGAGAGAGGGATAAATGCGGTAGGTAGTTAGGTAGGTAGGTAGGTAGGTAGAGGGAGAGGGAGAAAGGGATGCCCTAGGTAGTTAGGTAGAGGGAGAGGGAGAAAGGGAGAAATACAGTAGGTAGGTAGGTAGGTAGAGGAATAGAGAGAGGGGGGAGTAATACACTAGGTAGGTAGGTAGAGGGAGAGGGAGAGAGGGAGAAATGTGGTAGGTAGGTAGGTAGGTAGGTAGAGGGAGAGAGGGAAAAATACACTAGGTAGGTAGGTAGAGGTAGAGGGAGAAATACAGTAGGTAGGTAGGTAGGTCGGTCGATAGGTAGGTAGGTAGGTAGAGGGAGAGAGCGAAAGGGAGAAATACAGTAGGTAGGTAGGTAGGTAGGTAGGTAGGTAGGTAGGTAGGTAGGTAGAGGGATAGAGAGAGAGAGGGAAAAATACAGTAGGTAGGTAGGTAGGTAGGTAGGTAGAAAGATAGAGAGAGGGGGGGTAATACAATAGGTAGGTAGGTAGGTAGGTAGGTAGAGGGATAGAGAGAGAGAGGGAAAAATACAGTAGGTAGGTAGGTAGGTAGGTAGGTAGGTAGGTAGGTAGGTAGGTAGGTAGGTAGGTAGGTAGGTAGAAAGATAGAGATAGGGGGGGGAATACACTAGGTAGGTAGGTAGAGGGAGAGGGAGAAATACAGTAGGTAGGTAGGAAGGGAGAGGGAGAGAGGGAGAAATGCGGTAGGTAGGTAGGTAGGTAGGTAGGGGGAGAGAGGGAGAGGGAGAAATACAGTATGTAGGTAGGTAGGTAGGTAGAGGGAGAGATGGAGAGAGGGAGAAATGCGGTAGGTAGGTAGGTAGGTAGGTAGGTAGGTAGGTAGGAAGGTAGGTAGGGAGGTAGGGAGGTAGGTAGAAAGATAGAGAGAGGGGGGGTAATACAATAGGTAGGTAGGTAGGTAGGTAGGTAGGTAGGTAGGTAGGTAGGTAGGTAGGTAGAGGGATAGAGAGAGCGAGGGAAAATACAGTAGGTAGGTAGGTAGGTAGGTAGGTAGGTAGGTAGGTAGGTAGGTAGGTAGGTAGGTAGGTAGGTAGGTAGGTAGAGGGAGAGAGGAAGAAATACAGTAGGTAGGTAGGTAGGTAGGTAGGTAGGTAGGTAGGTAGGTAGGTAGGTAGAGAGA
This sequence comes from Rhabdophis nuchalis, assembly GCA_039707465.1. Lineage (NCBI taxonomy): Eukaryota > Metazoa > Chordata > Lepidosauria > Squamata > Natricidae > Rhabdophis > Rhabdophis nuchalis. The sequence continues at coordinate 236,351 of JBDLLF010000050.1, read as the reverse complement.
TTGAGAGAGAGAGGGAAAAATGCACTAGGTAGGTAGGTAGAGGGAGAGGGAGAAATACAGTAGGTAGGTAGGTCGGTCGATAGGTAGGTAGGTAGAGGGAGAGAGCGAAAGGGAGAAATACAGTAGGTAGGTAGGTAGGTAGGCAGAGGAATAGAGAGAGGGGGGAGTAATACAATAGGTAGGTAGGTAGGTAGGTAGTTAGGTAGGTAGGTAGGTAGGTAGGTAGGTAGGTAGGGGGAGAGAGGGAGAGGGAGAAATACAGTAGGTAGGTAGGTAGGTAGGTAGGTAGGTAGGTAGGTAGAGGGAGAGAGGGAGAGAGGGAGAAATGCGGTAGGTAGGTAGGTAGGTAGGTAGAAAGACAGAGAGAGGGGGGTAATACAATAGGTAGGTAGGTAGGTAGGTAGGTAGGTAGGTAGGTAGGTAGGTAGGTAGGTAGGTAGGTAGAGGGATAGAGAGAGAGAGGGAAAAATACAGTAGGTAGGTAGGTAGGTAGGTAGAGAGATTGGGGGGGTATACACTAGGTAGGTTGGTAGACGGAGAGGGAGAAATACAGTAGGTAGGTAGGTAGGGAGAGGGAGAGAGGGAGAAATGCGGTAGGTAGGTAGGTAGGTAGGTAGGTAGGTAGGTAGGTAGGTAGGTAGGTAGGTAGGTAGGTAGGTAGGTAGGTAGAGGGAGAGAGGGAGAAATACAGTAGGTAGGTAGGTAGGTAGGTAGGTAGGTAGGTAGGTAGGTAGGTAGGTAGGTAGGTAGGTAGGTAGAGAGATAGGGGGGGAATACACTATGTAGGTAGGTAGACGGAGAGGGAGAAATACACTAGGTAGGTAGGTAGAGGGATAGAGAGAGAGAGGGAAAATACAGTGGGTAGGTAGGTAGGTAGATAGGTAGGTAGGTAGGTAGGTAGGTAGGTAGAGGGATAGAGAGAGAGAGGGAAAAATACAGTAGGTAGGTAGGTAGGTAGGTAGAGAGATTGGGGGGGTATACACTAGGTAGGTTGGTAGACGGAGAGGGAGAAATACAGTAGGTAGGTAGGTAGGGAGAGGGAGAGAGGGAGAAATGCGGTAGGTAGGTAGGTAGGTAGGTAGGTAGGTAGGTAGGTAGGTAGGTAGGTAGAGAGATAGGGGGGAATACACTATGTAGGTAGGTAGACGGAGAGGGAGAAATACACTAGGTAGGTAGGTAGAGGGATAGAGAGAGAGAGGGAAAATACAGTGGGTAGGTAGGTAGGTAGATAGGTAGAGAGAGAGGGGGGGGGGAAATACACTAGGTAGGTAGGTAGAGGGAGAGGGAGAAATACAGTAGGTAGGTAGGTAGGAAGAGGGAGAGAGGGAGAAATGCGGTAGGTAGGTAGGTAGGTAGGTAGGTAGGTAGGTAGGTAGGTAGGTAGGTAGGTAGGTAGGTGTCAGCCTTCGCTTGCACTGCTAAGCTGCCATGGAAACGGGGAGGGTGGGGTGCTGGGATTCAATTGTTCTGCTGGAGGATGATTGATGGACGATGTTGCCGGTTGGTGTTATCTCTCAACTAACGGTCTCACATTCCATGCTGGTGATGACCTGCCCACCTGATGTCGGAGAAGAAAGTATATTGGACAATGTTAAGGGGGGGGGGGTTAGGGCTTGGGATGGGCTTAAGCTTTAATACTCAATGTTCGCGGCTAAACTATTGACTTCCTGCTTCACCTGGTCTGTTCACTTTCGTTACTTAGTAAAAGTAGCCTTATTCATTTCAAACAATGTCTAAGTGTGTTCTTTCTTAAGTACTCGAAGAAACAGGCCCTGACATTAAGCAGGAAGTCTTTAATAAACCACACCTGATGTCGGACCCCGCAAAAGAGGAGCTTCCGCTGGTGGAGGTACTGCCTGAAACTGAAATGGGAGCAGAGGCATCAAACTTTCCTGTTCCAACTGAAGATACGAGGTCAGTGTTGGATTGTTTAGCCGGCCTTGATCTAAATCTGCCAGCCGAAGATTCAGCCAAACCTAAACGCTGGTCGGAAGGGGTGGGAATGACTGGAGGCCTAGGCCCTGGAGCTAACATCACCAGACGTCGCCCTTCCCCCAAGACATTCATTCCGGAGCTTTTAAGAGAAGAAAGGGAATTAAAGGAGATGGCCCAAGAATTGCTTCGCCAGGCAGGCGAGAAGCGGGAGGCCTTGGATAAACTCTGGGGGAGGGGGCATCAGCAGGAACGCAGACAGTTAAAAGAAACGCCTTCTGCAGCTGCCAAAGAAAGCAGAAGCTCAACACCATCCCCCCCTCCCCGAGCCGGCAGGGAATTGCAGAGAGAAGCGGTGCAGAGAGAAGCCCGCCCCGCCTCCCCCCGTCGGCTTGCAAAGCTCCCTCCCCTGGGTGTTAAATTTGACGGTAGCGCCGACAACTTAGCATTTTTTCTCATTCACGTCGATAATTTTGTGCAGTTTTACGCAGTTGATTTCGAGGATGAAATCAAAATTAGAATTGTCTCAATGGCTCTGGAGGATAAAGCTTCCAAATGGCTGGTCTCGTTGCATAATAGCCGCTCACCCGTGTTGCGGGATTTCGATCGTTTTATGAATGCTCTTAGAAGGCGTTTTGAAGACCCCCGTGTTGAAAGAAAAGCTAAAATGAGAATGAAAAACTTACACCAGGGGAGTATGTCGGTCCAGGAATACACGCAGATTTTTCAGGAGTTATCCGTGTTTATGACCGGTTATAGTGACCGGGCTTTGATGGATCTCTATACTGAGGGGCTTGATAAGGACATTTATCAAACGTGCGTGAACAGGTTCCGTCACGAAACCTTAGATGATTGGATAGACCTCGCTGGGGATGTGGAACTGGACAAAGCCCACTTACAAGATCCAGTCCGTCTTGAAAAGAAACCGCAAAGGGAAAGCCTCAAGCCTCGATCCCCAGAAAAAGATTCCCACATGCAGAGGGGGGGCGCAAATCAACTCAACCTCGCACGGGCACTTGTTATCGTTGTGAAAAGGAGGGGCATTGGGCAGACAAATGCAGATCAAGACAACCTCCACGCCCACATTCCTCTTCCGAAAGAAAGCCTCCAAAAACTCCGAACGTGCGCAGTAGACCTGCGATGAGTGGGGTGGAGCCTTTGGACCTCTCCACTGACCAGCCCAACACCCACCCTGACGACTGGGAGGTGTCTTCTAATTCTTCTGACGACAATTTGGTGAGTCACCGCTCCGGGCCCCTTTATATTAATTTAAAGCTTTTGGCTCCATCTACTGGTCGTACTTGCGATGTGCAAGCCCTCATTGATTCTGGTTGTTCACGCTGTCTCATAAGCCAAGAATTGGTCTATTCCATGGGTTTTCATCTAAAAAACTTGAAAACTCCCATAGCTTTTTGCCAAATGGATGGTTCGGTAGCAGGGGGAACCCCGGCATCTTTTATCACCGAACCACTTCGTGTCTCTTTTGGCACAGCTCATACCGAGACCATCAATTTCATCGTGACCGCCATTTCTGAAAATGCTGTCATTTTGGGGGTCAATTGGCTTCGTAAATGGAATCCTCTGATTAATTGGAAAGAGGGATGGGTGCGAATACCTTTGTTATTACCGGAACATACCTCTCTACCTTCAGAGGACAATCATGTTCCACCCATTAACTTAGCCCCTGTAACTGAACCCGCTGCCCCCTTATTGGCTCTCCCTTCTACTGAATTCATACCCGGCGAGGAGAAGATTCCCAAGGAATATTGGGACCTGAAGGAGGCTTTCAGTGAAAGATCTTGTGATTCACTTCCTCCTCATAGGGCTACTGATTGTTCCATTGATTTTCTCCCTGGTGTGCAGTTGCCTAAACCTCGCCTTTACTCTATGACTCCACGGGAAATGGAAGAGTTACGTAAGTTCATCGATAAAAATCTTCAAAGGGGTTTCATTGAACCGGCTAGGCCACGAGTAGCTGCACCTGTTATGTTTAGAGAAAAGAAAGATGGCACTCTCAGATTAGTGCAAGATTACTCTTATCTCAACACCATTTGCGAACACAACGTCTACCCACTCCCACTTATGAAAGACATGCTTGCTCACCTGGCTACTGGCAAGATTTTTACTAAACTGGACTTGCGTGAAGCTTATTATAGGGTCAGAATTAAAGAGGGAGACGAATGGAAAACTGCTTTTAACTGTCCTCTTGGATGTTTTCAATTTAAGGTTCTCCCCTTTGGTCTTCAGGGTGCTCCTTCTGTGTTTATGCAACTGATCAATGAGGTTCTCCACGAGCACCTTTACAAGGGGTTTTTAGTTTATATTGATGACATCGTCGTTTACTCACAAACACGCGACGAACATGTTAAGCTAGTGCGTTCCGTCCTTCAAAAACTCCGTTCCGCTGAGCTATACGCCAAATTGTCCAAATGTGAGTTTCACCAAGAAAAAATTGATTATTTGGGTTACCGCATTTCTTCTGAAGGAATTGAGATGGATCCTGCAAAGGTGAAGGCTGTAACAGAGTGGGCTCCTCCCCGAACTCGTAAACAGCTCCAAAGTTTTTTGGGTTTTGCAAACTTTTACCGCCAATTTATTCCATCATTCGCTAGCATTGCCTTGCCCATTACAAATCTTCTCAAAACGAAGGGTGAGGGTAAACCTCGACCAGGAACTCCCCTCAAATGGACCATGGAATGCCAAGCCGCTTTCGAGAAACTTAAGCGTTTATTTGCGGCTGAACCTGTCCTTAAACATCCCGATGTTAGTTCCCCTTTTGTGGTTCAAGCAGATGCCAGTGATGTCGCTGTGGGAGCAGTCTTGCTACAACTCAACCAACATGGCCAATTGCAACCATGTGCCTACACCTCTCGCAAGCTCTCCACAACCGAACGTGGTTGGGCCATTTGGGAGAAAGAAGCTTTTGCTGTTCGTTGGGCCCTCATGACTTGGCGTCATTTCCTTGAAGGTGCTCCCCATCCATTTGAAGTCTGGACGGACCACAAAAATTTGGAGGCTCTCACCTCTTCTCGTAAACTGTCCCCGAGACAACTTCGCTGGGCACATTACTTCCATCGCTTCAATTTCCGTCTTAAATATATTCCTGGTGGAAAAAATTTCATGGCTGATGCCCTCTCCAGGCTACCCCAATATGATGTTTCTAAACTTACAATTGTACAGCCCATCATGCCGCTTGCTTTACCAGCTTCTCCTGTGTCTACTCGAAGCCATTCCGCAGTCCAAACTGCTCCACCTGCTGAGCTCATTGCTCGTATTAAAACTGAACTTCTTACTGATGAATGGTATAGCGCACATTCGGGTGATTGCACTATTAGGGACGGTCTTCCTTGGATTGGTTCCAAGATCTATGTCCCTGTTACTATACGACCGTTTGTATTGCAACGCGCTCACGACTCACGTCTAGCAGGTCATTTCGGGTTCGTTAAGACTGTACACCTTGTTAAACGACAATTCTGGTGGCCCTCACTTAAGAAAGATGTTGAATCGTATATTGCAAGTTGCCCTGTTTGTGCTGCGTCCAAACGTGCTCCTGGAAAACCACATTGCCTTCTCCAGTCCGTGGCGAAGCCAGAAGCACCTTGGAAGGAAATTTCGATGGACTTTATTGTTTTATATTGAAAAAGTTTTATTGAGTTTACATTTTTTGTGGGGTAGGATAAGGGTTACATAGAAATTTTGAGAGTGGTCACGTCAAAGTCGTCGGCTCCTCCGGTACCTCAAGTTACATTATTAAAAAGAAAGAAAAGAAACATTTCACATAACACTACAAGCTGGGAGCAAGTACATATTCCTAAATTTTTCAGTTATATACTGTCAGTCAATTACAAAAATCCGGATTACAAATATCATACAATATTACTCAAAAAAACCACGGGCAAAGTTATTTTTTAGATCTAAGTCTCTTGGCAATTGTATCTTCCACCTTCTCCCCCGGGCCCCCAGCGGACGGGGCCATGGCTCCCCCTGCCCCCCCTGGATCTTCTCCCAGGACAGAGGAATGTTTTTTTTTTTTATATTGAAAAAGTTTTATTGGTTTTACATTTTTCTATAGGGTAGGGTAAGGGATACAAAGAAATTTTGAAAGCATTCACGTCAGAGTCGTCGGCCCTTCCGAGACCTCAAAATACACAATAAAAAGATAACAAAAAGAAACATTTTTCATAACACTACAAGGTAAAAGCAAGTACATATACCTAAATTCTCAGTTCCATGCTGTCAGACATTTACAAAAAATCCAGATATTATGCAAAATTGTTCAGAAAAATCAAGGCAAAGTTATTTTTTCGATCTAAGTCTCATGGCTATTGTATCTTCTTTTTCTCCTCCCTGGCCCCCAGCGGGCGGGGCCGTGTCCCCCTCCGTCCCCCCTGGATCTTCCCCCAGGGCAGAGGAATGTTTTTTAAGAAAGGCTTCCGCCTCAGCAATTGTTTTAATCCTCACTCTTCCTCCTTCCCAGAACACCAGCATCCCTTCGGGTGTCACCCACTTGAACCAAATCCCATGATCAAACAATGTTTTAGACAAGAAGGAAAAATTCCTCCTTGCTTCTCGAATCTTTCTAGGAATCTGCTTCAAGATAGTGACCTTTTTGTGTTGGTAAATTAAAGGGTTCTCTCTCTGCGCCCTCAGGATTTCCTCTCTGGTTGACCTTCTAACAAATTTCACATGTATCTCTCTAGGCACTTCATTTATCCTGGCATATGCTGAGTTAATTCTATAAGCTAGGTCAATGTCCCCCCTGATCTCATCTTTAGGTTTTTGTAAATAGTCTGCTAAAATTGTGCTCATAAGATCAGGGAGGCATTCACCAGATTCCTCTAGAACGTTCTGAAATCTCAAAAAATATGTCATTCTTTCCATATCAATCCTAGACACATGCCCATCTATTTCCCCAACCTCTTTAGTAACATTTTTAATCTCTCCCTTAACCCCCACCAACCCCCCTTGCAATTCTTCAGTCTTCTGTGTGTTTTCCAGCACCTGGTTCCTGGTATCCAATAGCTCCTTCTTGAAATTGATGTTTTCAGCCCTCTGGGCCTGAATTTCGTTTACCAAAGTTTGTATAACAGTTTCAAGAGAAGCCAGCCGTTGTTCTAAACTTGCCAGTGCTGTTTCTTGAGCCATGATTATCTGTTAAAGTCAGTGCCAGCCAAAATGGCGTTTTCAGGGTGGGGCTGGTGAGACTAGCCGGGAGCCAAAAGTTCAGATCAAGGTTGGAACGTTGTAAAATTCAGAAACCAAGAGAGAGACAATTTTCCAGCTCAATAGTTATAATAACGAAGGTAATCCAGAAAGGAATCACAAATCCAACAAGAAAAAAATTCTTCATTAATATCCAGAGAGAGTCCCACTTGTAAAGAGACGCTGGGAATTTTCCAAAATTAAAATAGTCAGGCAGGGACAGAGAAAAGCCACTTTCCACCGCCCATCTCAGAGCCCAGAGGAGAAAGTAGAAAAATAAATTCTTTATAACCAGCCAGACCTAGAAACAATGTTGCAAGTAGCCGCATACCACTTTCCCTTGTTAGAGACAGTCCGGATTTAAGATTTCCGCTTTCTCTTCCAGAGAAGCCATTTTTAAGTGCCGCTTAAGTCCGAGGGGGTTTTTTTGGAAACAAACACCCCCCTCCCAGTCCGTTCAGCCTGGCTGGCAGCAAGGAAAAAAAGCCTTTTTAAAACTCACTCTCCCTCGCAGCTGAAGCCCCGGCGAGCCTTCCGATCTCCTCCGCTCAGCCCTCTACATTAAAGTGAATGGCGCCGACAGCCGTTGGCGAAGGGAGAACCCCCCGCAGCATGTTCCTCCTCACCTAGGTCGCGGAGGGGATCGCTCTCCCCACCGCCGTGAGGAGAAACGTCTCCTCCGAGCCGACCCTACGGGAGACCTCCGGTAACCGGAGTGTCTCGCCCTCGTGGGGGGGCAGAAAAGGCAACAAAGCGGCGAGCGAGCCCAAGGCTCGCACGTCGCCGCTGGAGCCGGAACCGGAAGCCGAGGAATGTTTTTTAAGAAAGGCTTCCGCCTCAACAACTGTTTTAATCTTCACTCTACCTCCTTCCCAGAACACCAGCATCCCTTCGGGTATCACCCACTTGAACCAGATCCCATGATCAAACAATGTTTTAGACAAGAAGGAAAATTTCCTTCTAGCTTCTCTAATCTTTCTTGGAATCTGCTTCAAGATGGTAACCTCCTTTTGTTGGTAAATCATAGGACTCCCTCTTTGCGCCTTCAAGATTTCCTCTCTGGTTGACCTTCTAACAAATTTTACATGTATCTCTCTGGGTACTTCATTCATCCTGGCATATGCAGAATTTATTCTGTAGACTAGGTCAATGTCCCCTCTGATCTCATCTTTAGGTTTATGTAAATAGTCTGCAATAATTGTACTCATAAGATCAGGGAGACATTCACCATCCATCTCAGAAACATTCTGAAATCTCAAAAAGTATGTCATCCTTTCCATATCTATCCTAGTCACATGCCCATTTATTTCCACAACCTCATTAGAAACATTTTTAATCTCTCCCTTAGCCCCCTCCAGCCCCCCTTTCAATTCTTCATTCTTCTGTGTATTCTCAAGCACTTGTTTTCGAGTGTCCAATAATTCCTTTTTAAAGTTGACATTTTCTGCCCTCTGGGCCTTAATTTCTAATACCAAATTTTGTATAACAGATTCAAGGGCAGTCATTCTTTGTTCAAGGCGTGCCAGCGTTGCTTCTTGTGCCATGTTTAGCTGTTAAAATCCGTGCCAGTAAAATGGCGTTTTTAGGGTGGGGCTGGTGAGGCAGATCAGGAGTCCAAAGTTCTCAAAGTTGTATAGCTGCAAAATTCAGAAACCAGTAGAGAAACACTTTTCCAACTCCATAGGTATAATAACGAAGGCAATCCAGAAAGGAAAACACAAATCCAAAAAAAGAAAATTCTTCATCAATAATTAGAGGAAGTCCAAATCACAAAGAGACACTGGTAATTTTCCATAGGTCATAGTCAGTCGGGGACAAAGAGAAGCCATTTTCCGCCCAAACTCAGAGCCCGAGGGAGAAAGCGGTTAAAAAGCAAAAAAGAAACTGTTTCAGCCAGACCTAGAGACATAATTGCAAACAAGCCGCAAAGTACTTTCCCTTGTTAAAGACCATCCGGATTAAAAGTTTCCGATTCCTCGCAACGAGGCATTTCCGAGTGCCGCTTTAAGTCCAAGGGGGGGTTTTTGGGAACAAACACCCCCCTCCAGTCCCTTTCAGCCCGGCTGACAGTACAAGAAAAAAAGTTTTAAACGCTCACTCTCCGCTCGCAGCTGAGGTCCCGAAAAGCCTCCCGACTCTTCCGATCGTCTCTCTCCATGGAATTAAATGGTGCCGCCAACCTTTGGCGAAGGGAAAACCCCCCGCAGCATGTCCTCTTCCGCCTAAGCCGAGGAGCAGGGTCGCTCTCCCCACCGCCGTGGGGGGAGGGGCTTCCCTGTCGAGCCGGCTTTACGGGAGAAGCCCCAAACAAGGGGCTTCTCGCCCCCGTGGGGGGGCAGGAAAAGGAACAAAGCGGCGAGCGAACCCTAAGTTCGCCCGTCGCCGCCGGAGCCGGAACCGGACTTTATTGTTGACCTTCCACCCAGCCAAGGCTATACCGTCATTTGGGTTGTTACAGATCTTTTCTCCAAACAAGTTCATTTTGTGCCTTGTTCGAAGATTCCATCTTCCAAGTCGTTGGCTAGGCTATTCGTTACCCATATTTACCGTTTTCATGGTGTTCCCCAGCGTATCATTTCTGATAGGGGCACTCAATTTACGTCTCTCTTTTGGAAGGAATTTTTGAAGTTAATTGGCTCCTCCCAAGGCCTAAGCTCCTCCTACCATCCCCAGACGAATGGTTCTTGTGAAAGGACCAATTCCGTTTTGGAACAATACCTACGTTGTTTCATAAATTTTCAACAGGATGATTGGGCTGATCTCCTAATACATGCCGAAGTGGCCTATAATAACTCTGTTCACTCCAGTACAAATATGACCCCTTTTAAAATCATTTATGGACAGGATTTTGTGCCTATCCCTGAATTGCCTCACGACTCACCAACAGTTCCCTCTTTGGGCGATTGGTCCTCCAGATTGTCTTCAGTTTGGCCGATCATACGTAAAACTTTGAACGATGCTCATCAATCACATAAATTGTATGCTGATAAGAAACGGGCGGTCCCCCCTGCCTACAAAGTTGGTGACAGGGTATATGTCTCTACGAAACATTTGGATAGCCCGCAGAAATGCAAAAAAATGGGGCCCAAATTTGTTGGTCCATTCACTATCACAAAAATCATCAGCTCTGTGTCCGTCCGTTTGGATCTCCCAAAAACCTACCGTCGCCTGTATCCGGTATTCCATGTTCACCTGTTGAAGCCTGAACGCACTTCGCATCTCCGCAAACCTTTTCCAGATACCCCTACGCCTACAATGGTGGACGGTCACCAGCACTATGAAGTCCGTGACATTTAGGATTCCAGAGTCCGGAGGAATAAAACTCAGTTTTTGGTCATGTGGAAAGATTTTCCCCCTTCTCACAACGAATGGGTGGATAAAGAGCATCTCAAGGCTCCTAAGCTGATACGCCAGTTTTATGCCAAATACCCGCACAAGCCTTGACCCTTTCCCTCTCTCCTATATGTTGTTTTGTCTGTTCTTGTCTGTTTTACAGGTCTAGCACCACTTTTCTGAAGGACGTCCGGGGTCCCTCACTGTTCCTGGAGGAGGTCCGGATGTCAGCCTTCGCTTGCACTGCTTAGCTGCCATGGAAATGGGGAGGGTGGGGTGCTGGGATTCAATTGTTCTGCTGGAGGATGATTGGTGGACGATGTTGCCGGTTGGTGTTATCTCTCAACTAACGGTCTCACATTCCATGCTGGTGATGACCTGCCCACCTGATGTCGGAGAAGAAAGTATATTGGACAATGCTAAGGGGGGGGGGGTTAGGGCTTGGGATGGGCTTAAGCTTTAATACTCAATGTTCGCGGCTAAACTATTCACTTCCTGCTTCACCTGGTCTGTTCACTTTCGTTACTTAGTAAACGTAGCCTTATTCATTTCAAACAATGTCTAAGTGTGTTCTTTCTTAAGTACTCGAAGAAACAGGCCCTGACAGTAGGTAGGTAGGTAGGGGGAGAGAGGGAGAGGGAGAAATACAGTAGGTAGGTAGGTAGGTAGGTAGGTAGAGGGAGAGAGGGAGAGAGGGAGAAATGCGGTAGGTAGGTAGGTAGGTAGGTAGGTAGGTAGGTAGGTAGAAAGATAGAGAGGGGGGGTAATACAATAGGTAGGTAGGTAGGTAGGTAGGTAGGTAGGTAGGTAGGTAGGTAGGTAGGTAGGTAGGTAGGTAGGTAGGTAGAGGGATAGAGAGAGAGAGGGAAAATACGGTAGGTAGG
>JBDLLF010000050.1:215000-217500 GCA_039707465.1 Rhabdophis nuchalis | reverse complement strand
GGGAGAAATGCGGTAGGTAGGAAGGTAGGTAGGTAGGTAGGTAGGTAGGTAGGTAGGTAGGTAGGTAGGGGGAGAGAGGGAGAGGGAGAAATACAGTAGGTAGGTAGGTAGGTAGGTAGAGGGAGAGAGGGAGAGAGGGAGAAATGCGGTAGGTAGGTAGGTAGGTAGGTAGGTAGGTAGGTAGGTAGGTAGGTAGGTAGAGGAATAGAGAAAGGGGGGAGTAATACAATAGGTAGGTAGGTAGGTAGGTAGGTAGGTAGGTAGGTAGGTAGGTAGGTAGGTAGAAAGACAGAGAGAGGGGGGTAATACAATAGGTAGGTAGGTAGGTAGGTAGGTAGCTAGAGGGATAGAGAGAGAGAGGGAAAAATAGCGTAGGTAGGTAGGTAGGTAGGTAGAGAGATTGGGGGGGGGAATACACTAGGTAGGTAGGTAGACGGAGAGGGAGAAATACAGTAGGTAGGTAGGTAGGTAGGTAGGTAGGTAGGTAGGTAGGTAGAGGGATAGAGAGAGAGAGGGAAAATACAGTGGGTAGGTAGGTAGGTAGATAGGTAGAGAGAGAGGGGGGGTAGTTAGGTAGGTAGAGGGAGAGAGGGAGAAATACAGTAGAGAGAGTTAGATTGGGGGAATACACTAGGTAGGTAGGTAGACTGAGAGGGAGAAATACAGTAGGTAGGTAGGTAGGGAGAGGGAGAGAGGGAGAAATGCGGTAGGTAGGTAGGTAGGTAGGTAGGTAGGTAGGTAGGTAGGTAGGTAGGTAGGAAGATAGGTAGGTAGAGGGAGAGAGGGAGAAATACAGTAGGTAGGTAGGTAGGTAGGTAGAGAGATTGAGAGAGAGAGGGAAAAATACACTAGGTAGGTAGGGAGAGGGAGAGGGAGAAATACAGTAGGTAGGTAGGTAGGTAGGTAGGTAGGTAGGTAGGTAGGTAGGTAGGTAGGTAGGTAGGTAGAGGAAGAGAGAAAGGGGGGAGTAATACAATAGGTAGGTAGGTAGGTAGGTAGGTAGGTAGGTAGGTAGGTAGGTAGGTAGGTAGGTAGGTAGGTAGAGGGATAGAGAGAGAGAGGGAAAATACAGTGGGTAGGTAGGTAGGTAGATAGGTAGAGAGAGAGAGGGGGGGAAATACACTAGGTAGGTAGGTAGAGGGAGAGGGAGAAATACAGTAGGTAGGTAGGTAGGGAGAGGGAGAGAGGGAGAAATCCGGTAGGTAGGTAGGTAGGTAGGTAGGTAGGTAGGTAGGTAGGTAGGTAGGTAGGTAGGTAGAGGGAGAGAGGGAGAAATACAGTAGGTAGGTAGGTAGGTAGGTAGAGAGATTGAGAGAGAGAGGGAAAAATACACTAGGTAGGTAGGGAGAGGGAGAGGGAGAAATACAGTAGGTAGGCAGGTAGGAAGAGGGAGAGAGGGAGAAATGCGGTAGGTAGGAAGGTAGGTAGGTAGGTAGGTAGGTAGGTAGGTAGGTAGGTAGGGGGAGAGAGGGAGAGGGAGAAATACAGTAGGTAGGTAGGTAGGTAGGTAGGTAGAGGGAGAGAGGGAGAGAGGGAGAAATGCGGTAGGTAGGTAGGTAGGTAGGTAGGTAGGTAGGTAGGTAGGTACGTAGGTAGGTAGGGGGAGAGAGGGAGAGGGAGAAATACAGTAGGTAGGTAGGTAGGTAGGTAGAGGGAGAGAGGGAGAGAGGGAGAAATGCGGTAGGTAGGTAGGTAGGTAGGTAGGTAGGTAGGTAGGTAGGTAGGTAGAAAGACAGAGAGAGGGGGGTAATACAATAGGTAGGTAGGTAGGTAGGTAGGTAGGTAGGTAGGTAGGTAGGTAGGTAAGTAGGTAGGTAGGTAGCTAGGTAGCTAGAGGGATAGAGAGAGAGAGGGAAAAATACAGTAGGTAGGTAGGTAGGTAGGTAGAGAGATTGGGGGGGAATACACTAGGTAGGTAGGTAGACGGAGAGGGAGAAATACAGTCGGTAGGTAGGTAGGGAGAGGGAGAGAGGGAGAAATGTGGTATGTAGGTAGGTAGGTAGGTAGGTAGGTAGGTAGGTAGGTAGGTAGGTAGGTAGAGGGAGAGAGGGAGAAATACAGTAGGTAGGTAGGTAGGTAGGTAGAGAGATTGAGAGAGAGAGGGAAAAATACACTAGGTAGGTAGGTAGAGGGAGAGGGAGAAATACAGTAGGTAGGTAGGTCGGTCGATAGGTAGGTAGGTAGGTAGAGGGAGAGAGCGAAAGGGAGGAATACAGTAGGTAGGTAGGTAGGTAGGTAGGCAGAGGAATAGAGAGACGGGGGAATAATACAATAGGTAGGTAGGTAGAGGGATAGAGAGAGAGAGGGAAAATACAGTGGGTAGGTAGGTAAGTAGGTAGGTAGAGGGAGAGAGCGAAAGGGAGAAATACAGTAGGTAGGTAGGTAGGTAGGTACAGGAATAGAGAGAGGGGGGAGTAATACAATAGGTAGGTAGGTAGGTAGGTAGGTAGGTAGGTAGAGGGATAGAGAGAGAGAGGGAAAATACAGGGGGTAGGTAGGT
>JBDLLF010000050.1:207500-210000 GCA_039707465.1 Rhabdophis nuchalis | reverse complement strand
GTAGAGAGAGGGAGAGGGAGAAATACAGTAGGTAGGCAGGTAGGAAGAGGGAGAGAGGGAGAAATGCGGTAGGTAGGAAGGTAGGTAGGTAGGTAGGTAGGTAGGTAGGTAGGTAGGTAGGTAGGTAGGGGGAGAGAGGGAGAGGGAGAAATACAGTAGGTAGGTAGGTAGGTAGGTAGAGGGAGAGAGGGAGAGAGAGGGAGAAATGCGGTAGGTAGGTAGGTAGGTAGGTAGGTAGGTAGGTAGGTAGGTAGGTAGGTAGGTAGGTAGGTAGGTAGGTAGGTAGGTAGGTAGGTAGGTAGGTAGGTAGGTAGAGGAATAGAGAAAGGGGGGAGTAATACAATAGGTAGGTAGGTAGGTAGGTAGGTAGGTAGGTAGGTAGGTAGGTAGGTAGGTAGAGGGATAGAGAGAGAGAGGGAAAATACAGTGGGTAGGTAGATAGGTAGAGAGAGAGAGGAGGGGGAAATACACTAGGTAGGTAGGTAGAGGGAGAGGGAGAAATACAGTAGGTAGGTAGGTAGGTAGGAGTTAGGTAGGTAGGTAGGTAGGTAGGTAGGGGGAGAGGGAGAAATACAGTAGGTAGGTAGGTAGGTAGGTAGGTAGAGGGAGAGAGGGAGAGAGGGAGAAATGCGGTAAGTAGGTAGGTAGGTAGGTAGGTAGAAAGATAGAGAGAGGGGGGTAATACAATAGGTAGGTAGGTAGGTAGAGAGAGAGATGGGGGGGAATACACTAGGTAGGTAGGTAGACGGAGAGGGAGAAATACAGTAGGTAGGTAGGTAGGGAGAGGGAGAGAGGGAGAAATGCGGTAGGTAGGTAGGTAGGTAGGTAGGTAGGTAGGTAGGTAGGTAGGTAGGTAGGTGGGTAGGTAGGTAGGTAGGTAGAGAGATAGGGGGGGAATACACTACGTAGGTAGGTAGACGGGAGAGGGAGAAATACACTAGGTAGGTAGGTAGAGGGAGAGAGGGAGAAAATACAGTAGGTAGGTAGGTAGGTAGGTAGGTAGGTAGGTAGGTAGGTAGGTAGAGAGATTGAGAGAGAGTGGGAAAATGCACTAGGTAGGTAGGTAGAGGGAGAGGGAGAAATACAGTAGGTAGGTAGGTCGGTCGATAGGTAGGTAGGTAGGTAGAGGGAGAGAGCGAAAGGGAGAAAATACAGTATGTAGGTAGGTAGGTAGGTAGGTAGGTAGGTAGGTAGGTAGGTAGGTAGGTAGAGGAATAGAGAGAGGGGGGAGTAATACAATAGGTAGGTAGGTAGGTAGGTAGGTAGGTAGGTAGGTAGGTAGGTAGGTAGGTAGGTAGGTAGAGGGATAGAGAGAGAGGGGGAAAATACAGTGGGTAGGTAGGTAGGTAGGTAGAGAGAGAGATAGAGGGGGGAAATACACTAGGCAGGTAGGTAGAGGGAGAGGGAAAAATACAGTAGGTAGGTAGGTAGGGAGAGGGAGAAATGCGGTAGGTAGGTAGGTAGGTAGGTAGGTAGGTAGGTAGGTAGGTAGGTAGGTAGGTAGGTAGGTAGGTAGGTAGGTGGAGAGAGGGAGAGGGAGAAATACAGTAGGTGGGTAGGTAGGTAGGTAGGTAGGTAGGTAGAGGGAGAGAGGGAGAGAGGGAGAAATGCGGTAGGTAGGTAGGTAGGTAGGTAGGTAGGTAGGTAGGTAGGTAGGTAGGTAGGTAGAAGGATAGAGAGAGAGGGGGGAAAATACAGTAGGTAGGTAGGTAGGTAGGTAGGTAGGTAGGTAGGTAGGTAGGTAGGTAGGTAGGTAGAGAGATGGGGGGAATACACTAGGTAGGTAGGTAGGTAGGTAGACGGAGAGGGAGAAATACAGTAGGTAGGTAGGTAGGGAGAGGGAGAGAGGGAGAAATGCGGTAGGTAGGTAGGTAGGTAGGTAGGTAGGTAGGTAGGTAGGTAGGTAGGTAGGTAGAGAGAGGGAAAAATACAGTAGGTAGGTAGGTAGGTAGGTAGGTAGGTAGGTAGGTAAGTAGGTAGGTAGGTAGGTAGGTAGGTAGGTAGGTAGGTAGGTAGGTAGAGAGATGGGGGGGAATACACTAGGTAGGTAGGTAGACGGAGAGGGAGAAATACAGTAGGTAGGTAGGTAGGGAGAGGGAGAGAGGGAGAAATGCGGTAGGTAGGTAGGTAGGTAGGTAGGTAGGTAGGTAGAGAGATGGGGGGAATACACTATGTAGGTAGGTAGGTAGACGGAGAGGGAGAAATACAGTAGGTAGGTAGGTAGGTAGGTAGAGGGAGAGAGGGAGAGAGGGAGAAATGCGGTAGGTAGGTAGGTAGGTAGGTAGGTAGGTAGGTAGGTAGGTAGGTAGGTAGGTAGGTAGGTAGAAAGACAGAGAGAGGGGGGTAATACAATAGGTAGGTAGGTAGGTAGGTAGGTAGGTAGGTAGGTAGGTAGAGGGAGAGAGGGAGAAATACAGTAGAGAGAGAGAGAGATTGGGGGAATACACTAGGTAGGTAGGTAGACTGAGAGGGAGAAATATAGTAGGTAGGTAGGTAGGGA
>JBDLLF010000050.1:190000-200000 GCA_039707465.1 Rhabdophis nuchalis | reverse complement strand
GGTAGGTAGGTAGGTAGGTAGGTAGGTAGGTAGAGGGAGAGAGGGAGAAATACAGTAGGTAGGTAGGTAGGTAGGTAGGTAGGTAGGTAGGTAGGTAGGTAGGTAGAGAGATTGGAGAGAGAGAGGGAAAAATACACTAGGTAGGTAGGGAGAGGGAGAAGGAGAAATACAGTAGGTAGGTAGGTAGGTAGGTAGGTAGGTAGGTAGGTAGGTAGGTAGGTAGGTAGGTAGGTAGGTAGGTAGGTAGGTAGGTAGGTAGGGAGGAATAGAGAAAGGGGGGAGTAATACAATAGGTAGGTAGGTAGGTAGGTAGGGTAGGTAGGTAGGTAGGTAGGTAGGTAGGTAGGTAGGTAGAGGGATAGAGAGAGAGAGGGAAAATACAGTGGGTAGGTAGGTAGGTAGATAGGTAGAGAGAGAGGGGGGGGGAAATACACTAGGTAGGTAGGTAGAGGGAGAGGGAGAAATACAGTAGGTAGGTAGGTAGGGAGAGGGAGAGAGGGAGAAATGCGGTAGGTAGGTAGGTAGGTAGGTAGGTAGGTAGGTAGGTAGGTAGGTAGGTAGGTAGGTAGGTAGGTAGAGGGAGAGAGGGAGAAATACAGTAGGTAGGTAGGTAGGTAGAGAGATTGAGAGAGAGAGGGAAAAATACACTAGGTAGGTAGGGAGAGGGAGAGGGAGAAATACAGTAGGTAGGCAGGTAGGAAGAGGGAGAGAGGGAGAAATGCGGTAGGTAGGAAGGTAGGTAGGTAGGTAGGTAGGTAGGTAGGTAGGTAGGGGGAGAGAGGGAGAGGGAGAAATACAGTAGGTAGGTAGGTAGGTAGGTAGAGGGAGAGAGGGAGAGAGGGAGAAATGCGGTAGGTAGGTAGGTTGGTAGGTAGGTAGGTAGGTAGGTAGGTAGGTAGGTAGAGGAATAGAGAAAGGGGGGAGTAATACAATAGGTAGGTAGGTAGGTAGGTAGGTAGGTAGGTAGGTAGGTAGGTAGGTAGGTAGGTAGAGGGATAGAGAGAGAGAGGGAAAATACAGTGGGTAGGTAGATAGGTAGAGAGAGAGAGGGAGAAATACAGTAGGTAGGTAGGTAGGTAGGTAGGTAGGTAGGTAGGTAGGTAGGTAGGTAGAGAGATTGAGAGAGAGAGGGAAAAATACACTAGGTAGGTAGGGAGAGGGAGAGGGAGAAATACAGTAGGTAGGTAGGTAGGTAGGTAGGTAGGTAGGTAGGTAGGTAGGTAGGTAGGTAGGTAGGTAGGTAGGTAGGTAGGTAGGTAGGTAGGTAGGTAGGTAGAGGAATAGAGAAAGGGGGGAGTAATACAATAGGTAGGTAGGTAGGTAGGTAGGTAGGTAGGTAGGTAGGTAGGTAGGTAGGTAGGTAGAGGGATAGAGAGAGAGAGGGAAAATACAGTGGGTAGGTAGGTAGGTAGATAGGTAGAGAGAGAGAGGGGGGGAAATACACTAGGTAGGTAGGTAGAGGGAGAGGGAGAAATACAGTAGGTAGGTAGGTAGGGAGAGGGAGAGAGGGAGAAATGCGGTAGGTAGGTAGGTAGGTAGGTAGGTAGGTAGGTAGGTAGGTAGAGGGAGAGAGGGAGAAATACAGTAGGTAGGTAGGTAGGTAGGTAGAGAGATTGAGAGAGAGAGGGAAAAATACACTAGGTAGGTAGGGAGAGGGAGAGGGAGAAATACAGTAGGTAGGCAGGTAGGAAGAGGGAGAGAGGGAGAAATGCGGTAGGTAGGAAGGTAGGTAGGTAGGTAGGTAGGTAGGTAGGTAGGTAGGTAGGTAGGGGGAGAGAGGGAGAGGGAGAAATACAGTAGGTAGGTAGGTAGGTAGGTAGAGGGAGAGAGGGAGAGAGGGAGAAATGCGGTAGGTAGGTAGGTTGGTAGGTAGGTAGGTAGGTAGGTAGGTAGGTAGGTAGGTAGGTAGGTAGGTAGGTAGAGGAATAGAGAAAGGGGGGAGTAATACAATAGGTAGGTAGGTAGGTAGGTAGGTAGGTAGGTAGGTAGGTAGGTAGGTAGGTAGGTAGAGGGATAGAGAGAGAGAGGGAAAATACAGTGGGTAGGTAGATAGGTAGAGAGAGAGAGGAGGGGGAAATACACTAGGTAGGTAGGTAGAGGGAGAGGGAGAAATACAGTAGGTAGGTAGGTAGGTAGGTAGGTAGGTAGGTAGGTAGGTAGGTAGGTAGGGGGAGGGAGAAATACAGTAGGTAGGTAGGTAGGTAGGTAGAGGGAGAGAGGGAGAGAGGGAGAAATGCGGTAAGTAGGTAGGTAGGTAGGTAGGTAGAAAGATAGAGAGAGGGGGGTAATACAATAGGTAGGTAGGTAGGTAGAGAGAGAGATGGGGGGGAATACACTAGGTAGGTAGGTAGACGGAGAGGGAGAAATACAGTAGGTAGGTAGGTAGGGAGAGGGAGAGAGGGAGAAATGCGGTAGGTAGGTAGGTAGGTAGGTAGGTGGGTAGGTAGGTAGGTAGGTAGAGAGATAGGGGGGGAATACACTACGTAGGTAGGTAGACGGAGAGGGAGAAATACACTAGGTAGGTAGGTAGAGGGAGAGAGGGAGAAATACAGTAGGTAGGTAGGTAGGTAGGTAGGTAGGTAGGTAGGTAGGTAGGTAGGTAGAGAGATTGAGAGAGAGTGGGAAAATGCACTAGGTAGGTAGGTAGAGGGAGAGGGAGAAAATACAGTATGTAGGTAGGTCGGTCGATAGGTAGGTAGGTAGGTAGAGGGAGAGAGCGAAAGGGAGAAATACAGTATGTAGGTAGGTAGGGAGAGGGAGAAATGCGGTAGGTAGGTAGGTAGGTAGGTAGGTAGGTAGGTAGGTAGGTAGGTAGGTGGAGAGAGGGAGAGGGAGAAATACAGTAGGTGGGTAGGTAGGTAGGTAGGTAGAGGGAGAGAGGGAGAGAGGGAGAAATGCGGTAGGTAGGTAGGTAGGTAGGTAGGTAGGTAGGTAGGTGGATAGAGAGAGAGGGGGGAAAATACAGTAGGTAGGTAGGTAGGTAGGTAGGTAGGTAGGTAGGTAGAGAGATGGGGGGAATACACTAGGTAGGTAGGTAGGTAGACGGAGAGGGAGAAATACAGTAGGTAGGTAGGTAGGGAGAGGGAGAGAGGGAGAAATGCGGTAGGTAGGTAGGTAGGTAGGTAGGTAGGTAGGTAGGTAGGTAGGTAGAGAGAGGGAAAAATACAGTAGGTAGGTAGGTAGGTAGGTAGGTAGGTAGGTAGGTAGGTAGGTAGGTAGGTAGGTAGGTAGGTAGGTAAGTATGTAGGTAGGTAGGTAGGTAGGTAGGTAGGTAGAGAGATGGGGGGGAATACACTAGGTAGGTAGGTAGACGGAGAGGGAGAAATACAGTAGGTAGGTAGGTAGGGAGAGGGAGAGAGGGAGAAATGCGGTAGGTAGGTAGGTAGGTAGGTAGGTAGGTAGGTAGGTAGGTAGGTAGGTAGGTAGGTAGAGAGATGGGGGGAATACACTAGGTAGGTAGGTAGGTAGACGGAGAGGGAGAAATACAGTAGGTAGGTAGGTAGGTAGGTAGAGGGAGAGAGGGAGAGAGGGAGAAATGCGGTAGGTAGGTAGGTAGGTAGGTAGGTAGGTAGGTAGAAAGACAGAGAGAGGGGGGTAATACAATAGGTAGGTAGGTAGGTAGGTAGGTAGGTAGGTAGAGGGAGAGAGGGAGAAATACAGTAGAGAGAGAGAGAGATTGGGGGAATACACTAGGTAGGTAGGTAGACTGAGAGGGAGAAATATAGTAGGTAGGTAGGTAGGGAGAGGGAGAGAGGGAGAAATGCGGTAGGTAGGTAGGTAGGTAGGTAGGTAGGTAGAGGGAGAGAGGGAGAAATACAGTAGGTAGGTAGGTAGGTAGGTAGAGAGATTGAGAGAGAGAGGGAAAAATACACTAGGTAGGTAGGGAGAGGGAGAGGGAGAAATACAGTAGGTAGGTAGGTAGGTAGGTAGGTAGGTAGGTAGGTAGGTAGGTAGGTAGGTAGGTAGAGAGATTGAGAGAGAGAGGGAAAAATACACTAGGTAGGTAGGGAGAGGGAGAGGGAGAAATACAGTAGGTAGGTAGGTAGGTAGGTAGGTAGGTAGGTAGGTAGGTAGGTAGGTAGGTAGGTAGGTAGGTAGGTAGGTAGAGGAATAGAGAAAGGGGGGAGTAATACAATAGGTAGGTAGGTAGGTAGGTAGGTAGGTAGGTAGGTAGGTAGGTAGGTAGAGGGATAGAGAGAGAGAGGGAAAATACAGTGGGTAGGTAGGTAGGTAGATAGGTAGAGAGAGAGAGGGGGGGAAATACACTAGGTAGGTAGGTAGAGGGAGAGGGAGAAATACAGTAGGTAGGTAGGTAGGGAGAGGGAGAGAGGGAGAAATGCGGTAGGTAGGTAGGTAGGTAGGTAGGTAGGTAGGTAGGTAGGTAGAGGGAGAGAGGGAGAAATACAGTAGGTAGGTAGGTAGGTAGGTAGAGAGATTGAGAGAGAGAGGAAAAATACACTAGGTAGGTAGGGAGAGGGAGAGGGAGAAATACAGTAGGTAGGCAGGTAGGAAGAGGGTGAGAGGGAGAAATGCGGTAGGTAGGAAGGTAGGTAGGTAGGTAGGTAGGTAGGTAGGTAGGTAGGTAGGGGGAGAGAGGGAGAGGGAGAAATACAGTAGGTAGGTAGGTAGGTAGGTAGAGGGAGAGAGGGGAGAGAGGGAGAAATGCGGTAGGTAGGTAGGTTGGTAGGTAGGTAGGTAGGTAGGTAGGTAGGTAGGTAGGTAGAGGAATAGAGAAAGGGGGGAGTAATACAATAGGTAGGTAGGTAGGTAGGTAGGTAGGTAGGTAGGTAGGTAGGTAGGTAGGTAGGTAGAGGGATAGAGAGAGAGAGGGAAATACAGTGGGTAGGTAGATAGGTAGAGAGAGAGAGGAGGGGGAAATACACTAGGTAGGTAGGTAGAGGAGAGGGAGAAATACAGTAGGTAGGTAGGTAGGTAGGTAGGTAGGTAGGTAGGTAGGTAGGGGGAGAGGGAGAAATACAGTAGGTAGGTAGGTAGGTAGGTAGAGGGAGAGAGGGAGAGAGGGAGAAATGCGGTAAGTAGGTAGGTAGGTAGGTAGGTAGAAAGATAGAGAGAGGGGGGTAATACAATAGGTAGGTAGGTAGGTAGAGAGAGAGATGGGGGGGAATACACTAGGTAGGTAGGTAGACGGAGAGGGAGAAATACAGTAGGTAGGTAGGTAGGGAGAGGGAGAGAGGGAGAAATGCGGTAGGTAGGTAGGTAGGTAGGTAGGTGGGTAGGTAGGTAGGTAGGTAGAGAGATAGGGGGGGAATACACTACGTAGGTAGGTAGACGGAGAGGGAGAAATACACTAGGTAGGTAGGTAGAGGGAGAGAGGGAGAAATACAGTAGGTAGGTAGGTAGGTAGGTAGGTAGGTAGGTAGGTAGGTAGGTAGAGAGATTGAGAGAGAGTGGGAAAATGCACTAGGTAGGTAGGTAGAGGGAGAGGGAGAAATACAGTATGTAGGTAGGTCGGTCGATAGGTAGGTAGGTAGGTAGAGGGAGAGAGCGAAAGGGAGAAATACAGTATGTAGGTAGGTAGGGAGAGGGAGAAATGCGGTAGGTAGGTAGGTAGGTAGGTAGGTAGGTAGGTAGGTAGGTAGGTGGAGAGAGGGAGAGGAGAAATACAGTAGGTGGGTAGGTAGGTAGGTAGGTAGAGGGAGAGAGGGAGAGAGGGAGAAATGCGGTAGGTAGGTAGGTAGGTAGGTAGGTAGGTAGGTAGGTAGGTAGGTAGGTGGATAGAGAGAGAGGGGGGAAAATACAGTAGGTAGGTAGGTAGGTAGGTAGGTAGGTAGGTAGGTAGGTAGGTAGGTAGAGAGATGGGGGGAATACACTAGGTAGGTAGGTAGGTAGACGGAGAGGGAGAAATACAGTAGGTAGGTAGGTAGGGAGAGGGAGAGAGGGAGAAATGCGGTAGGTAGGTAGGTAGGTAGGTAGGTAGGTAGGTAGGTAGGTAGGTAGAGAGAGGGAAAAATACAGTAGGTAGGTAGGTAGGTAGGTAGGTAGGTAGGTAGGTAGGTAGGTAGGTAGGTAAGTATGTAGGTAGGTAGGTAGGTAGGTAGGTAGGTAGAGAGATGGGGGGGAATACACTAGGTAGGTAGGTAGACGGAGAGGGAGAAATACAGTAGGTAGGTAGGTAGGGAGAGGGAGAGAGGGAGAAATGCGGTAGGTAGGTAGGTAGGTAGGTAGGTAGGTAGGTAGGTAGGTAGGTAGGTAGGTAGAGAGATGGGGGGAATACACTAGGTAGGTAGGTAGGTAGACGGAGAGGGAGAAATACAGTAGGTAGGTAGGTAGGTAGGTAGAGGGAGAGAGGGAGAGAGGGAGAAATGCGGTAGGTAGGTAGGTAGGTAGGTAGGTAGGTAGAAAGACAGAGAGAGGGGGGTAATACAATAGGTAGGTAGGTAGGTAGGTAGGTAGGTAGGTAGAGGGAGAGAGGGAGAAATACAGTAGAGAGAGAGAGAGATTGGGGGAATACACTAGGTAGGTAGGTAGACTGAGAGGGAGAAATATAGTAGGTAGGTAGGTAGGGAGAGGGAGAGAGGGAGAAATGCGGTAGGTAGGTAGGTAGGTAGGTAGGTAGGTAGAGGGAGAGAGGGAGAAATACAGTAGGTAGGTAGGTAGGTAGGTAGAGAGATTGAGAGAGAGAGGGAAAAATACACTAGGTAGGTAGGGAGAGGGAGAGGGAGAAATACAGTAGGTAGGTAGGTAGGTAGGTAGGTAGGTAGGTAGGTAGGTAGGTAGGTAGGTAGGTAGGTAGGTAGAGGAATAGAGAAAGGGGGGAGTAATACAATAGGTAGGTAGGTAGGTAGGTAGGTAGGTAGGTAGGTAGGTAGGTAGGTAGGTAGAGGGATAGAGAGAGAGAGGGAAAATACAGTGGGTAGGTAGGTAGGTAGGTAGATAGGTAGAGAGAGAGGGGGGGGGAAATACACTAGGTAGGTAGGGAGAGGGAGAGGGAGAAATACAGTAGGTAGGTAGGTAGGGAGAGGGAGAGAGGGAGAAATGCAGTAGGTAGGTAGGTAGGTAGGTAGGTAGGTAGGTAGGTAGGTAGGTAGGTAGGTAGAGGGAGAGAGGGAGAAATACAGTAGGTAGGTAGGTAGGAAGAGGGAGAGAGGGAGAAATGCGGTAGGTAGGAAGGTAGGTAGGTAGGTAGGTAGGTAGGTAGGTAGGTAGGTAGGTAGGTAGGTAGGTAGGTAGGTGGAGAGAGGGAGAGGGAGAAATACAGTAGGTAGGTAGGTAGGTAGAGGGAGAGAGGGAGAGAGGGAGAAATGCGGTAGGTAGGTAGGTAGGTAGGTAGGTAGGTAGGTAGGTAGGTAGGTAGAGGAATAGAGAAAGGGGGGAGTAATACAATAGGTAGGTAGGTAGGTAGGTAGGTAGGTAGGTAGGTAGGTAGAGGGATAGAGAGAGAGAGGGAAAATACAGTGGGTAGGTAGATAGGTAGAGAGAGAGGGGGGGAAATACACTAGGTAGGTAGGTAGAGGGAGAGGGAGAAATACAGTAGGTAGGTAGGTAGGAAGAGGGAGAGAGGGAGAAATGCGGTAGGTAGGAAGGTAGGTAGGTAGGTAGGTAGGTAGGTAGGTAGGTAGGTAGGGGGAGAGAGGGAGAGGGAGAAATACAGTAGGTAGGTAGGTAGGTAGGTAGAGGGAGAGAGGGAGAGAGGGAGAAATGCGGTAGGTAGGTAGGTAGGTAGGTAGGTAGGTAGGTAGGTAGGTAGGTAGGTAGAAAGACAGAGAGAGGGGGGTAATACAATAGGTAGGTAGGTAGGTAGGTAGGTAGGTAGGTAGGTAGGTAGGTAGGTAGGTAGCTAGAGGGATAGAGAGAGAGAGGGAAAAATACAGTAGGTAGGTAGGTAGGTAGGTAGGTAGAGAGATTGGGGGGGGGGGAATACACTAGGTAGGTAGGTAGACGGAGAGGGAGAAATACAGTAGGTAGGTAGGTAGGGAGAGGGAGAGAGGGAGAAATGTGGTATGTATGTAGGTAGGTAGGTAGGTAGGTAGGTAGGTAGGTAGGTAGGTAGAGGGAGAGAGGGAGAAATACAGTAGGTAGGTAGGTAGGTAGGTAGAGAGATTGAGAGAGAGAGGGAAAAATACACTAGGTAGGTAGGGAGAGGGAGAGGGAGAAATACAGTAGGTAGGCAGGTAGGAAGAGGGAGAGAGGGAGAAATGCGATAGGTAGGAAGGTAGGTAGGTAGGTAGGTAGGTAGGTAGGTAGGTGGAGAGAGGGAGAGGGAGAAATACAGTAGGTGGGTAGGTAGGTAGGTAGGTAGAGGGAGAGAGGGAGAGAGGGAGAAATGCGGTAGGTAGGTAGGTAGGTAGGTAGGTAGGTAGGTAGGTAGGTGGATAGAGAGAGAGGGGGGAAAATACAGTAGGTAGGTAGGTAGGTAGGTAGGTAGGTAGGTAGGTAGGTAGAGAGATGGGGGGAATACACTAGGTAGGTAGGTAGGTAGACGGAGAGGGAGAAATACAGTAGGTAGGTAGGTAGGGAGAGGGAGAGAGGGAGAAATGCGGTAGGTAGGTAGGTAGGTAGGTAGGTAGGTAGGTAGGTAGGTAGGTAGGTAGGTAGAGAGAGGGAAAAATACAGTAGGTAGGTAGGTAGGTAGGTAGGTAGGTAGGTAGGTAGGTAGGTAGGTAGGTAGGTAGGTAGGTAAGTATGTAGGTAGGTAGGTAGGTAGGTAGGTAGGTAGAGAGATGGGGGGGAATACACTAGGTAGGTAGGTAGACGGAGAGGGAGAAATACAGTAGGTAGGTAGGTAGGGAGAGGGAGAGAGGGAGAAATGCGGTAGGTAGGTAGGTAGGTAGGTAGGTAGGTAGGTAGGTAGGTAGGTAGGTAGAGAGATGGGGGGAATACACTAGGTAGGTAGGTAGGTAGACGGAGAGGGAGAAATACAGTAGGTAGGTAGGTAGGTAGGTAGAGGGAGAGAGGGAGAGAGGGAGAAATGCGGTAGGTAGGTAGGTAGGTAGGTAGGTAGGTAGAAAGACAGAGAGAGGGGGGTAATACAATAGGTAGGTAGGTAGGTAGGTAGGTAGGTAGGTAGAGGGAGAGAGGGAGAAATACAGTAGAGAGAGAGAGAGATTGGGGGAATACACTAGGTAGGTAGGTAGACTGAGAGGGAGAAATATAGTAGGTAGGTAGGTAGGGAGAGGGAGAGAGGGAGAAATGCGGTAGGTAGGTAGGTAGGTAGGTAGGTAGGTAGAGGGAGAGAGGGAGAAATACAGTAGGTAGGTAGGTAGGTAGGTAGAGAGATTGAGAGAGAGAGGGAAAAATACACTAGGTAGGTAGGGAGAGGGAGAGGGAGAAATACAGTAGGTAGGTAGGTAGGTAGGTAGGTAGGTAGGTAGGTAGGTAGGTAGGTAGGTAGGTAGGTAGGTAGGTAGGTAGAGGAATAGAGAAAGGGGGGAGTAATACAATAGGTAGGTAGGTAGGTAGGTAGGTAGGTAGGTAGGTAGGTAGGTAGGTAGGTAGGTAGAGGGATAGAGAGAGAGAGGGAAAATACAGTGGGTAGGTAGGTAGGTAGGTAGATAGGTAGAGAGAGAGGGGGGGGGAAATACACTAGGTAGGTAGGGAGAGGGAGAGGGAGAAATACAGTAGGTAGGTAGGTAGGGAGAGGGAGAGAGGGAGAAATGCAGTAGGTAGGTAGGTAGGTAGGTAGGTAGGTAGGTAGGTAGGTAGAGGGAGAGAGGGAGAAATACAGTAGGTAGGTAGGTAGGAAGAGGGAGAGAGGGAGAAATGCGGTAGGTAGGAAGGTAGGTAGGTAGGTAGGTAGGTAGGTAGGTAGGTAGGTAGGTAGGTAGGTAGGTGGAGAGAGGGAGAGGGAGAAATACAGTAGGTAGGTAGGTAGGTAGAGGGAGAGAGGGAGAGAGGGAGAAATGCGGTAGGTAGGTAGGTAGGTAGGTAGGTAGGTAGGTAGGTAGGTAGGTAGGTAGGTAGAGGAATAGAGAAAGGGGGGAGTAATACAATAGGTAGGTAGGTAGGTAGGTAGGTAGGTAGGTAGGTAGGTAGGTAGAGG
>JBDLLF010000050.1:142500-185000 GCA_039707465.1 Rhabdophis nuchalis | reverse complement strand
AGAGAGAGGGAAAAATACACTAGGTAGGTAGGGAGAGGGAGAGGGAGAAATACAGTAGGTAGGTAGGTAGGTAGGTAGGTAGGTAGGTAGGTAGGTAGGTAGGTAGGTAGAGGAATAGAGAAAGGGGGGAGTAATACAATAGGTAGGTAGGTAGGTAGGTAGGTAGGTAGGTAGGTAGGTAGGTAGGTAGAGGGATAGAGAGAGAGAGGGAAAATACAGTGGGTAGGTAGGTAGGTAGATAAGTAGAGAGAGAGAGGGGGGGAAATACACTAGGTAGGTAGGTAGAGGGAGAGGGAGAAATACAGTAGGTAGGTAGGTAGGGAGAGGGAGAGAGGGAGAAATGCGGTAGGTAGGTAGGTAGGTAGGTAGGTAGGTAGGTAGGTAGGTAGGTAGAGGGAGAGGGAGAAATACAGTAGGTAGGTAGGTAGGTAGGTAGGTAGAGAGATTGAGAGAGAGAGGGAAAAATACACTAGGTAGGTAGGGAGAGGGAGAGGGAGAAATACAGTAGGTAGGCAGGTAGGAAGAGGGAGAGAGGGAGAAATGCGGTAGGTAGGAAGGTAGGTAGGTAGGTAGGTAGGTAGGTAGGTAGGGGGAGAGAGGGAGAGGGAGAAATACAGTAGGTAGGTAGGTAGGTAGGTAGAGGGAGAGAGGGAGAGAGGGAGAAATGCGGTAGGTAGGTAGGTAGGTAGGTAGGTAGGTAGGTAGGTAGGTAGGTAGGTAGGTAGGTAGGTAGGTAGGTAGAGGAATAGAGAAAGGGGGGAGTAATACAATAGGTAGGTAGGTAGGTAGGTAGGTAGGTAGGTAGAGGGATAGAGAGAGAGAGGGAAAATACAGTGGGTAGTTAGATAGGTAGAGAGAGAGGGGGGGAAATACACTAGGTAGGTAGGTAGAGGGAGAGGGAGAAATACAGTAGGTAGGTAGGTAGGAAGAGGGAGAGAGGGAGAAATGCGGTAGGTAGGAAGGTAGGTAGGTAGGTAGGTAGGTAGGTAGGTAGGTAGGTAGGTAGGGGGAGAGAGGGAGAGGGAGAAATACAGTAGGTAGGTAGGTAGGTAGGTAGAGGGAGAGAGGGAGAGAGGGAGAAATGCGGTAGGTAGGTAGGTAGGTAGGTAGGTAGGTAGGTAGGTAGGTAGGTAGGTAGGTAGGTAGGTAGAAAGACAGAGAGAGGGGGGTAATACAATAGGTAGGTAGGTAGGTAGGTAGGTAGGTAGGTAGGTAGCTAGAGGGATAGAGAGAGAGAGGGAAAAATACAGTAGGTAGGTAGGTAGGTAGGTAGGTAGAGAGATTGGGGGGGGAATACACTAGGTAGGTAGGTAGACGGAGAGGGAGAAATACAGTAGGTAGGTAGGTAGGGAGAGGGAGAGAGGGAGAAATGTGGTATGTAGGTAGGTAGGTAGGTAGGTAGGTAGGTAGGTAGGTAGGTAGGTAGGTAGGTAGAGGGAGAGAGGGAGAAATACAGTAGGTAGGTAGGTAGGTAGGTAGAGAGATTGAGAGAGAGAGGGAAAAATACACTAGGTAGGTAGGGAGAGGGAGAGGGAGAAATACAGTAGGTAGGCAGGTAGGAAGAGGGAGAGAGGGAGAAATGCGATAGGTAGGAAGGTAGGTAGGTAGGTAGGTAGGTAGGTAGGTAGGTAGGTAGGGGGAGAGAGGGAGAGGGAGAAATACAGTAGGTAGGTAGGTAGGTAGGTAGAGGGAGAGAGGGAGAGAGGGAGAAATGCGGTAGGTAGGTAGGTAGGTAGGTAGGTAGGTAGGTAGGTAGGTAGAAAGACAGAGAGAGGGGGGTAATACAATAGGTAGGTAGGTAGGTAGGTAGGTAGGTAGGTAGCTAGAGGGATAGAGAGAGAGAGGGAAAAATACAGTAGGTAGGTAGGTAGGTAGGTAGAGAGATTGGGGGGGGAATACACTAGGTAGGTAGGTAGACGGAGAGGGAGAAATACAGTAGGTAGGTAGGTAGGGAGAGGGAGAGAGGGAGAAATGTGGTATGTAGGTAGGTAGGTAGGTAGGTAGGTAGGTAGGTAGGTAGGTAGGTAGGTAGAGGGAGAGAGGGAGAAATACAGTAGGTAGGTAGGTAGGTAGGTAGGTAGAGAGATTGAGAGAGAGAGGGAAAAATACACTAGGTAGGTAGGTAGAGGGAGAGGGAGAAATACAGTAGGTACGTAGGTAGGTCGATAGGTAGGTAGGTAGGTAGAGGGAGAGAGCGAAAGGGAGGAATACAGTAGGTAGGTAGGTAGGTAGGTAGGTAGGTAGGCAGAGGAATAGAGAGACGGGGGAATAATACAATAGGTAGGTAGGTAGGTAGGTAGGTAGAGGGATAGAGAGAGAGAGGGAAAATACAGTGGGTAGGTAGGTAAGTAGGTAGGTAGAGGGAGAGAGCGAAAGGGAGAAATACAGTAGGTAGGTAGGTAGGTAGGTAGAGGAATAGAGAGAGGGGGGAGTAATACAATAGGTAGGTAGGTAGGTAGGTAGGTAGGTAGGTAGGTAGGTAGGTAGAGGGATAGAGAGAGAGAGGGAAAATACAGTGGGTAGGTAGGTAGGTAGAGAGAGAGATAGAGAGGGGGAAATACACTAGGTAGGTAGGTAGAGGGAGAGCGAGAAATACAGTAGGTAGGTAGGGAGGGAGAGGGAGAGAGGGAGAAATGCGGTAGGTAGGTAGGTAGGTAGGTAGGTAGGTAGGTAGGTAGGGTAGGTAGGTAGGTAGGTAGGTAGAGGAATAGAGAGAGGGGGGAGTAATACAATAGGTAGGTAGGTAGGTAGACGGAGAGGGAGAAATACAGTAGGTAGGTAGGTAGGGAGAGGGAGAGAGGGAGAAATGCGGTAGGTAGGTAGGTAGGTAGGTAGGTAGGTAGGTAGGTAGGTAGGTAGGTAGGTAGGTAGGTAGGTAGTTAGGTAGGTAGAGGGAGAGAGGGAGAAATACAGTAGAGAGAGATAGATTGGGGGAATACACTAGGTAGGTAGGTAGACTGAGAGGGAGAAATACAGTAGGTAGGTAGGTAGGGAGAGGGAGAGAGGGAGAAATGCGGTAGGTAGGTAGGTAGGTAGGTAGGTAGGTAGGTAGGTAGGTAGGTAGGTAGAGGGAGAGAGGGAGAAATACAGTAGGTAGGTAGGTAGGTAGGTAGAGAGATTGAGAGAGTGAGGGAAAAATACACTAGGTAGGTAGGGAGAGGGAGAGGGAGAAATACAGTAGGTAGGTAGGTAGGTAGGTAGGTAGGTAGGTAGGTAGGTAGGTAGGTAGGTAGGTAGGTAGGTAGAGGAATAGAGAAAGGGGGGAGTAATACAATAGGTAGGTAGGTAGGTAGGTAGGTAGGTAGGTAGGTAGGTAGGTAGAGGGATAGAGAGAGAGAGGGAAAATACAGTGGGTAGGTAGGTAGGTAGATAGGTAGGTAGGGGGAGAGAGGGAGAGGGAGAAATACAGTAGGTAGGTAGGTAGGTAGGTAGAGGGAGAGAGGGAGAGAGGGAGAAATGCGGTAGGTAGGTAGGTAGGTAGGTAGGTAGGTAGGTAGGTAGGTAGGTAGGTAGGTAGGTAGGTAGGTAGAGGGAGAGAGGGAGAAATACAGTAGGTAGGTAGGTAGGTAGAGAGATTGAGAGAGAGAGGGAAAAATACACTAGGTAGGTAGGGAGAGGGAGAGGGAGAAATACAGTAGGTAGGCAGGTAGGAAGAGGGAGAGAGGGAGAAATGCGGTAGGTAGGAAGGTAGGTAGGTAGGTAGGTAGGTAGGTAGGTAGGTAGGTAGGGGGAGAGAGGGAGAGGGAGAAATACAGTAGGTAGGTAGATAGGTAGGTAGAGGGAGAGAGGGAGAGAGGGAGAAATGCGGTAGGTAGGTAGGTAGGTAGGTAGGTAGGTAGGTAGGTAGGTAGGTAGGTAGGTAGAGGAATAGAGAAAGGGGGGAGTAATACAATAGGTAGGTAGGTAGGTAGGTAGGTAGGTAGGTAGGTAGGTAGGTAGGTAGGTAGAGGGATAGAGAGAGAGAGGGAAAATACAGTGGGTAGGTAGATAGGTAGAGAGAGAGGGGGGGAAATACACTAGGTAGGTAGGTAGAGGGAGAGGGAGAAATACAGTAGGTAGGTAGGTAGGAAGAGGGAGAGAGGGAGAAATGCGGTAGGTAGGAAGGTAGGTAGGTAGGTAGGTAGGTAGGTAGGTAGGTAGGTAGGTAGGTAGGTAGGGGGAGAGAGGGAGAGGGAGAAATACAGTAGGTAGGTAGGTAGGTAGGTAGAGGGAGAGAGGGAGAGAGGGAGAAATGCGGTAGGTAGGTAGGTAGGTAGGTAGGTAGGTAGGTAGGTAGGTAGGTAGGTAGGTAGGTAGGTAGGTAGGTAGGTAGGGGGAGAGAGGGAGAGGGAGAAATACAGTAGGTAGGTAGGTAGGTAGGTAGAGGGAGAGAGGGAGAGAGGGAGAAATGCGGTAGGTAGGTAGGTAGGTAGGTAGGTAGGTAGGTAGGTAGGTAGGTAGGTAGGTAGGTAGGTAGGTAGGTAGGTAGAGGAATAGAGAAAGGGGGGATTAATACAATAGGTAGGTAGGTAGGTAGGTAGGTAGGTAGGTAGGTAGGTAGGTAGGTAGGTAGGTAGGTAGAGGGATAGAGAGAGAGAGGGAAAATACAGTGGGTAGGTAGATAGGTAGCGAGAGAGGGGGGGAAAATACACTAGGTAGGTAGGTAGAGGGAGAGGGAGAAATACAGTAGGTAGGTAGGTAGGGAGAGGGAGAGAGGGAGAAATGCGGTAGGTAGGTAGGTAGGCGCCTGATGGACCCGGATGGGTTCCAAACGGCGCTTGGGCCAGTTCCTGTACCCCTGACCCGCGCCCCGATGGAGGACCTCGTGGCCGCATGGAATAGTGCGACCACGGGAGCCTTGGATCGGGTCGCGCCCTTGCGGCCTCTCTTGCGGCGGCGGAACACCCTGGCTCCTTGGTTTACCGAGGAGCTGGGGGTGATGAAACGCCGCAAGAGATGCCTAGAGAGTAGATGGAGGTCTTCTCGTTCTGAATCTGACCGGACACAGGTAAGAGCCCATTTACGGACTTACATTGTGGCGCTGAGAGTAGCCAAACGTCATCATTGCGCTACTCTCATAGCATCCGCAGAAAACCGCCCTGCCGCCCTGTTTAGGGTGACCCGCTCCCTCCTTCAACAGAGGGTGCGGGAAGCCCCGCTACAGGGTAGAGCAGAGGAATTTGTGATTTTTCTGCAGGAGAAAATCGCTCAGATACAGAACGAGTTAGCCCCCATTCATGGCCCAGTGGGATGCCACGAGAGAGATCTTGTTTGGGAGGAATTTGACTCCGTTACTTCCGAGGATATGGACAGGTTACGTGGGCGACTGCGAGCCACCACATGTTTATTGGACCCGTGTCCCTCCTGGCTTGTACTGGCATCCTGGGAGGTGACACGAGGCTGGCTCCAGGAGGTGGTCAACGCTTCCTTGAGTGAGGGTGCCTTGCCTGCTTCCCTAAAAGAAGCGATGGTGAGGCCCCTCCTTAAGAAGCCCTCCTTGGATCCAGCTTCTTTGAACAACTATCGTCCCGTCTCCAACCTTCCCTTTTTGGCGAAGGTTGTCGAGAGTGTGGTGGCACAACAGTTTCCCCGTCACCTGGAGGAAGTAGACTATCTAGATCCGCGCCAGTCCGGCTTCCGGCCCGGGCATAGCACCGAGACGGCATTGGTCGCGTTGGTTGATGATCTCTGGAGGGCCAGAGATGGGGGTTGTTCCTCCATCCTGGTCCTATTAGACCTCTCGGCGGCTTTCGATACCATCGACCATGGTATCCTATTGCATCGGCTGGGGGGGTTGGGGGTGGGAGGCACCGTTTTACGGTGGTTCTCCTCCTACCTCTCTGGCCGATCGCAATTTGTGTTGACAGGGGGGCAGAGGTCGACCGCGAGACCCCTCACATGTGGGGTGCCTCAGGGGTCGGTCCTCTCGCCCCTCCTGTTCAACACATACATGAAGCCGCTGGGTGAGATCATCCGTGGTTTTGGGGTAGAATACCATCTGTACGCTGATGACACCCAGCTGTACATTTCTACCCCAAACCACCCCAACGATGCCGTAGCGGTGATGTGCCAGTGCCTGGAAGCTGTACGGATCTGGATGGGAAGTAACGGACTCAGGCTCAACCCGACCAAGACCGAGTGGCTGTGGTTTCCGGCTGCCCGATTCAACCAGCTTACTCCATCGCTGGCCATAGGGGGCGAACATCTTGCCCCTGTGGATGGGGTGCGCAATTTGGGTGTCCTCCTGGATGCCCGGCTGTCCATGGAAGATCAGGTGACAGCCGTGGCCAGGAGGGCGTTTTACCAGGTTCGCCTGGTTCGCCAATTGCGCCCCCTATTGGATCGGGACGCCCTTCGCACAGTCACTCATGCTCTCGTGACATCCCGACTGGACTATTGTAACTCTCTCTACATGGGGCTGCCCCTGAGGTGCACCCGGAGGCTTCAGCTAGTCCAGAATGCAGCCGCGCGAGCAATTATGGGGACCGCAAGGTCTACCCATGTAACACCGCTCTTGCGCGAGCTGCACTGGCTGCCTGTCGTCTTCCGGGTGCGCTTCAAGGTGCTAATCATCATCTTTAAAGCGCTCCATGGCTCGGGACCTAGCTATCTGCAGGATCGGATCCTGCCTCATACGTCCTCACGGCCGATCCGCTCCCACAGAGAGGGGCTTCTCCGGGTGCCGTCCACTAGACTGTGTCAGCGGGCGACACCCAGGGGAAGGGCGCTCTCTGTGGCGGGCCCGGCCCTCTGGAACGACCTTCCCCCCGACATTAGGACAACTACGGACCTCCGCTCCTTCCGTCTTAAATTAAAAACTTACTTTTTCCGTCTGGCCGGCCTGGGATAGCCTCCTTGACTTGGGATTTTATAGAATAGGTTTTAGTGTAATTGGGATTTTAGCACAGGGTTTATTTAATTGGTTTTTAAATTTTGTTGTTATATTTATTGTTGCTGTTTATATATTGCTTTTATGCTACCTGTGCACCGCCCCGAGTCCCCATGGGGAGAGGGGGCGGTCTAGAAATAATAAATTATTAAATTATTATTATTATTAGGTAGGTAGGTAGGTAGGTAGGTAGGTAGGTAGGTAGGTAGGTAGGTAGGTAGGTAGGTAGGTAGAGGGAGAGAGGGAGAAATGCGGTAGGTAGGTAGGTAGGTAGGTAGGTAGGTAGGTAGGTAGGTAGGTAGGTAGGTAGAGGGAGAGAGGGAGAAATACAGTAGGTAGGTAGGTAGGTAGGTAGAGAGATTGAGAGAGAGAGGGAAAAATACACTAGGTAGGTAGGGAGAGGGAGAGGGAGAAATACAGTAGGTAGGTAGGTAGGTAGGTAGGTAGGTAGGTAGGTAGGTAGGTAGGTAGGTAGGTAGAGGAATAGAGAAAGGGGGGAGTAATACAATAGGTAGGTAGGTAGGTAGGTAGGTAGGTAGGTAGGTAGGTAGGTAGGTAGGTAGGTAGGTAGAGGGATAGAGAGAGAGAGGGAAAATACAGTAGGTAGGTAGGTAGGTAGGTAGAGAGATTGGGGGGGGGATACACTAGGTAAGTAGGTAGACGGAGAGGGAGAAATACAGTAGGTAGGTAGGTAGGGAGAGGGAGAGAGGGAGAAATGTGGTATGTAGGTAGGTAGGTAGGTAGGTAGGTAGGTAGGTAGGTAGGTAGGTAGGTAGGTAGGTAGGTAGAGGGAGAGAGGGAGAAATACAGTAGGTAGGTAGGTAGGTAGGTAGAGAGATTGAGAGAGAGAGGGAAAAATACACTAGGTAGGTAGGCAGAGGGAGAGGGAGAAATACAGTAGGTACGTAGGTAGGTCGATAGGTAGGTAGGTAGAGGGAGAGAGCGAAAGGGAGGAATACAGTAGGTAGGTAGGTAGGTAGGTAGGTAGGTAGGTAGGTAGGTAGGCAGAGGAATAGAGAGACGGGGGAATAATACAATAGGTAGGTAGGTAGGTAGGTAGAGGGATAGAGAGAGAGAGGGAAATACAGTGGGTAGGTAGGTAAGTAGGTAGGTAGAGGGAGAGAGCGAAAGGGAGAAATACAGTAGGTAGGTAGGTAGGTAGGTAGAGGAATAGAGAGAGGGGGGAGTAATACAATAGGTAGGTAGGTAGGTAGGTAGGTAGGTAGGTAGGTAGGTAGGTAGGTAGGTAGGTAGGTAGGTAGGTAGGTAGAGGGATAGAGAGAGAGAGGGAAAATACAGTGGGTAGGTAGGTAGGTAGAGAGAGAGATAGAGAGGGGGAAATACACTAGGTAGGTAGGTAGAGGGAGAGCGAGAAATACAGTAGGTAGGTAGGGAGGGAGAGGGAGAGAGGGAGAAATGCGGTAGGTAGGTAGGTAGGTAGGTAGAGGAATAGAGAGAGGGGGGAGTAATACAATAGGTAGGTAGGTAGGTAGACGGAGAGGGAGAAATACAGTAGGTAGGTAGGTAGGGAGAGGGAGAGAGGGAGAAATGCGGTAGGTAGGTAGGTAGGTAGGTAGGTAGGTAGGTAGGTAGGTAGGTAGGTAGAGGGAGAGAGGGAGAAATACAGTAGGTAGGTAGGTAGGTAGGTAGAGAGATTGAGAGAGAGAGGGAAAAATACACTAGGTAGGTAGGGAGAGGGAGAGGGAGAAATACAGTAGGTAGGTAGGTAGGTAGGTAGGTAGGTAGGTAGGTAGGTAGGTAGGTAGATAGGTAGGTAGGTAGGTAGGTAGGTAGGTAGAGGAATAGAGAAAGGGGGGAGTAATACAATAGGTAGGTAGGTAGGTAGGTAGGTAGGTAGGTAGGTAGGTAGGTAGAGGGATAGAGAGAGAGAGGGAAAATACAGTGGGTAGGTAGGTAGGTAGATAGGTAGAGAGAGGGGGGGGGGAAATACACTAGGTAGGTAGGTAGAGGGAGAGGGAGAAATACAGTAGGTAGGTAGGTAGGGAGAGGGAGAGAGGGAGAAATGCGGTAGGTAGGTAGGTAGGTAGGTAGGTAGGTAGGTAGGTAGGTAGAGGGAGAGAGGGAGAAATACAGTAGGTAGGTAGGTAGGTAGGTAGAGAGATTGAGAGAGAGAGGGAAAAATACACTAGGTAGGTAGGGAGAGGGAGAGGGAGAAATACAGTAGGTAGGTAGGTAGGTAGGTAGGTAGGTAGGTAGGTAGAGGAATAGAGAAAGGGGGGAGTAATACAATAGGTAGGTAGGTAGGTAGGTAGGTAGGTAGGTAGGTAGGTAGATAGGTAGAGAGAGAGAGGGGGGGAATACACTAGGTAGGTAGGTAGAGGGAGAGGGAGAAATACAGTAGGTAGGGAGGGAGGGAGAGGGAGAGAGGGAGAAATGCGGTAGGTAGGTAGGTAGGTAGGTAGGTAGGTAGGTAGGTAGGTAGGTAGGTAGAGGGAGAGAGGGAGAAATACAGTAGGTAGGTAGGTAGGTAGGTAGAGAGATTGAGAGAGAGAGGGAAAAATACACTAGGTAGGTAGGGAGAGGGAGAGGGAGAAATACAGTAGGTAGGTAGGTCGGTCGATAGGTAGGTAGGTAGGTAGAGGGAGAGAGCGAAAGGGAGGAATACAGTAGGTAGGTAGGTAGGTAGGTAGGTAGGTAGGTAGGCAGAGGAATAGAGAGACGGGGGAATAATACAATAGGTAGGTAGGTAGAGGGATAGAGAGAGAGAGGGAAAATGCAGTGGGTAGGTAGGTAAGTAGGTAGGTAGAGGGAGAGAGCGAAAGGGAGAAATACAGTAGGTAGGTAGGTAGGTAGGTAGAGGAATAGAGAGAGGGGGGAGTAATACAATAGGTAGGTAGGTAGGTAGGTAGGTAGGTAGGTAGGTAGGTAGGTAGGTAGAGGGATAGAGAGAGAGAGGGAAAATACAGTGGGTAGGTAGGTAGGTAGAGAGATAGATAGAGAGGGGGGAAATACACTAGGTAGGTAGGTAGAGGGAGAGCGAGAAATACAGTAGGTAGGTAGGGAGGGAGAGGGAGAGAGGGAGAAATGCGGTAGGTAGGTAGGTAGGTAGGTAGGTAGGTAGGTAGGTAGGTAGGTAGGTAGAGGAATAGAGAGAGGGGGGAGTAATACAATAGGTAGGTAGGTAGGTAGACGGAGAGGGAGAAATACAGTAGGTAGGTAGGTAGGGAGAGGGAGAGAGGGAGAAATGCGGTAGGTAGGTAGGTAGGTAGGTAGGTAGGTAGGTAGGTAGTTAGGTAGGTAGAGGGAGAGAGGGAGAAATACAGTAGAGAGAGATAGATTGGGGGAATACACTAGGTAGGTAGGTAGACTGAGAGGGAGAAATACAGTAGGTAGGTAGGTAGGGAGAGGGAGAGAGGGAGAAATGCGGTAGGTAGGTAGGTAGGTAGGTAGGTAGGTAGGTAGAGGGAGAGAGGGAGAAATACAGTAGGTAGGTAGGTAGGTAGGTAGAGAGATTGAGAGAGAGGGAAAAATACACTAGGTAGGTAGGGAGAGGGAGAGGGAGAAATACAGTAGGTAGGTAGGTAGGTAGGTAGGTAGGTAGGTAGGTAGGTAGATAGGTAGGTAGGTAGGTAGGTAGGTAGGTAGGTAGAGGAATAGAGAAAGGGGGGAGTAATACAATAGGTAGGTAGGTAGGTAGGTAGGTAGGTAGGTAGGTAGGTAGGTAGGTAGGTAGGTAGGTAGAGGGATAGAGAGAGAGAGGGAAAATACAGTGGGTAGGTAGGTAGGTAGATAGGTAGAGAGAGAGAGTGGGGGAAATACACTAGGTAGGTAGGTAGAGGGAGAGGGAGAAATACAGTAGGTAGGTAGGTAGGGAGAGGGAGAGAGGGAGAAATGCGGTAGGTAGGTAGGTAGGTAGGTAGGTAGGTAGGTAGGTAGGTAGGTAGAGGGAGAGAGGGAGAAATACAGTAGGTAGGTAGGTAGGTAGGTAGAGAGATTGAGAGAGAGAGGGAAAAATACACTAGGTAGGTAGGGAGAGGGAGAGGGAGAAATACAGTAGGTAGGCAGGTAGGAAGAGGGAGAGAGGGAGAAATGCGGTAGGTAGGAAGGTAGGTAGGTAGGTAGGTAGGTAGGTAGGTAGGTAGGTAGGGGGAGAGAGGGAGAGGGAGAAATACAGTAGGTAGGTAGGTAGGTAGGTAGGTAGAGGGAGAGAGGGAGAAATGCGGTAGGTAGGTAGGTAGGTAGGTAGGTAGGTAGGTAGGTAGGTAGGTAGGTAGGTAGAGGGATAGAGAGAGAGGGGGAAAATACAGTGGGTAGGTAGATAGGTAGAGAGAGAGAGGAGGGGGAAATACACTAGGTAGGTAGGTAGAGGGAGAGGGAGAAATACAGTAGGTAGGTAGGTAGGAAGAGGGAGAGAGGGAGAAATGCGGTAGGTAGGAAGGTAGGTAGGTAGGTAGGTAGGTAGGTAGGGGGAGAGGGAGAAATACAGTAGGTAGGTAGGTAGGTAGGTAGGTAGGTAGGTAGAGGGAGAGAGGGAGAGAGGGAGAAATGCGGTAAGTAGGTAGGTAGGTAGGTAGGTAGGTAGAAAGATAGAGAGAGGGGGGGTAATACAATAGGTAGGTAGGTAGGTAGGTAGGTAGGTAGGTAGGTAGGTAGGTAGGTAGAGAGAGAGATGGGGGGAATACACTAGGTAGGTAGGTAGACGGAGAGGGAGAAATACAGTAGGTAGGTAGGTAGGGAGAGGGAGAGAGGGAGAAATGCGGTAGGTAGGTAGGTAGGTAGGTAGGTAGGTAGGTAGGTAGGTAGGTAGGTAGGTAGAGAGATAGGGGGGGGAAATACACTACGTAGGTAGGTAGACGGAGAGGGAGAAATACACTAGGTAGCTAGGTAGAGGGAGAGAGGGAGAAATACAGTAGGTAGGTAGGTAGGTAGGTAGGTAGGTAGGTAGGTAGGTAGGTAGGTAGGTAGGTAGAGAGAGAGATTGAGAGATAGTGGGAAAATGCACTAGGTAGGTAGGGAGAGGGAGAGGGAGAAATACAGTAGGTAGGTAGGTCGGTCGATAGGTAGGTAGGTAGGTAGAGGGAGAGAGCGAAAGGGAGAAATACAGTATGTAGGTAGGTAGGTAGGTAGGTAGGTAGGTAGGTAGAGGAATAGAGAGAGGGGGGAGTAATACAATAGGTAGGTAGGTAGGTAGGTAGGTAGGTAGGTAGAGGGATAGAGAGAGAGAGGGAAAAATACAGTGGGTAGGTAGGTAGGTAGGTAGAGAGAGAGAGGGAGAAATGCGGTAGGTAGGTAGGTAGGGAGAGGGAGAGAGGGAGAAATGCGGTAGGTAGGTAGGTAGGTAGGTAGGTAGGTAGGTAGGTAGGTAGGTGGAGAGAGGGAGAGGGAGAAATACAGTAGGTGGGTAGGTAGGTAGGTAGGTAGAGGGAGAGAGGGAGAGAGGGAGAAATGCGGTAGGTAGGTAGGTAGGTAGGTAGGTAGGTAGGTAGAAGGATAGAGAGAGGGGGGGAAATACAGTAGGTAGGTAGGTAGGTAGGTAGGTAGGTAGGTAGGTAGGTAGAGAGATGGGGGGAATACACTAGGTAGGTAGGTAGGTAGACGGAGAGGGAGAAATACAGTAGGTAGGTAGGTAGGGAGAGGGAGAGAGGGAGAAATGCGGTAGGTAGGTAGGTAGGTAGGTAGGTAGGTAGGTAGGTAGAGAGAGGGAAAAATACAGTAGGTAGGTAGGTAGGTAGGTAGGTAAGTAGGTAGGTAGGTAGGTAGGTAGGTAGAGAGATGGGGGGGAATACACTAGGTAGGTAGGTAGACGGAGAGGGAGAAATACAGTAGGTAGGTAGGTAGGGAGAGGGAGAGAGGGAGAAATGCGGTAGGTAGGTAGGTAGGTAGGTAGGTAGGTAGGTAGGTAGGTAGAGAGATGGGGGGAATACACTAGGTAGGTAGGTAGGTAGACGGAGAGGGAGAAATACAGTAGGTAGGTAGGTAGGGAGAGGGAGAGAGGGAGAAATGCGGTAGGTAGGTAGGTAGGTAGGTAGGTAGGTAGGTAGGTAGGTAGGTAGAGGGAGAGGGAGAAAGGGATGCACTAGGTAGGTAGGTAGAGGGAGAGGGAGAAAGGGAGAAATACAGTAGGTAGGTAGGTAGGTAGAGGAATAGAGAGAGGGGGGAGTAATACAATAGGTAGGTAGGTAGGTAGGTAGGTAGGTAGGTAGAGAGATAGAGAGAGGGGGGAAATACACTAGGTAGGTAGGTAGAGGGAGAGGGAGAAATACAGTAGGTAGGTAGGGAGGGAGAGGGAGAGAGGGAGAAATGTGGTAGGTAGGTAGGTAGGTAGGTAGGTAGGTAGGTAGGTAGAGGGAGAGAGGGAGAAATACAGTAGGTAGGTAGGTAGAGAGATTGAGAGAGAGAGGGAAAAATACACTAGGTAGGTAGGTAGAGGTAGAGGGAGAAATACAGTAGGTAGGTAGGTCGGTCGATAGGTAGGTAGGTAGGTAGAGGGAGAGAGCGAAAGGGAGAAATACAGTAGGTAGGTAGGTAGGTAGGTAGGTAGGTAGGTAGGTAGAGGGATAGAGAGAGAGAGGGAAAAATACAGTAGGTAGGTTGGTAGGTAGGTAGGTAGGTAGGTAGGTAGGTAGGTAGGTAGGTAGGTAGGTAGAAAGATAGAGAGAGGGGGGGTAATACAATAGGTAGGTAGGTAGGTAGGTAGGTAGGTAGAGGGATAGAGAGAGAGAGGGAAAAATACAGTAGGTAGGTAGGTAGGTAGGTAGGTAGGTAGGTAGGTAGGTAGGTAGGTAGAAAGATAGAGATAGGGGGGGAAATACACTAGGTAGGTAGGGAGAGGGAGAGGGAGAAATACAGTAGGTAGGTAGGTAGGGAGAGGGAGAGAGGGAGAAATGCGGTAGGTAGGTAGGTAGGTAGGGGGAGAGAGGGAGAGGGAGAAATACAGTATGTAGGTAGGTAGGTAGGTAGAGGGAGAGAGGGAGAAATGCGGTAGGTAGGTAGGTAGGTAGGTAGGTAGGTAGGTAGGTAGCTAGGTAGGTAGGTAGGAAGGTAGGGAGGGAGGGAGGGAGGGAGGTAGAAAGATAGAGAGAGGGGGGGTAATACAATAGGTAGGTAGGTAGGTAGGTAGGTAGGTAGGTAGGTAGGTAGGTAGGTAGGTAGGTAGGTAGGTAGGTAGAGGGATAGAGAGAGCGAGGGAAAATACAGTAGGTAGGTAGGTAGGTAGGTAGGTAGGTAGGTAGGTAGGTAGGTAGGTACGTAGGTAGGTACGTAGGTAGGTAGGTAGAGGGAGAGAGGAAGAAATACAGTAGGTAGGTAGGTAGGTAGGTAGGTAGGTAGGTAGGTAGGTAGAGAGATTGAGAGAGAGAGGGAAAAATGCACTAGGTAGTTAGGTAGAGGGAGAGGGAGAAATACAGTAGGTAGGTCGGTCGGTCGGTCGATAGGTAGGTAGGTAGGTAGAGGGAGAGAGTGAAAGGGAGAAATACAGTAGGTAGGTAGGTAGGTAGGCAGAGGAATAGAGAGAGGGGGGAGTAATACAATAGGTAGGTAGGTAGGTAGGTAGGTAGGTAGGTAGGGGGAGAGAGGGAGAGGGAGAAATACGGTAGGTAGGTAGGTAGGTAGGTAGGTAGGTAGGTAGGTAGGTATGTAGGTAGAGAGATGGGGGGGGAAATACACTAGGTAGGTAGGTAGACGGAGAGGGAGAAATACACTAGGTAGGTAGGTAGAGGGATAGAGAGAGAGAGGGAAAATACAGTGGGTAGGTAGGTAGGTAGATAGGTAGAGAGAGAGAGGGGGGGAAATACACTAGGTAGGTAGGTAGAGGGAGAGGGAGAAATACAGTAGGTAGGTAGGTAGGAAGAGGGAGAGAGGGAGAAATGCGGTAGGTAGGTAGGTAGGTAGGTAGGTAGGTAGGTAGGTAGGTAGGTAGAGGGATAGAGAGAGAGAGGGAAAATACGGTAGGTAGGTAGGTAGGTAGGTAGGTAGGTAGGTAGAGGGAGAGAGGGAGAAATACAGTAGGTAGGTAGGTAGGTAGGTAGGTAGGTAGGTAGGTAGGTAGAGAGATTGAGAGAGAGAGGGAAAAATGCACTAGGTAGGTAGGTAGGTAGGTAGGTAGGTAGGTAGGTAGGTAGGTAGGTAGGTAGGGAAATACAGTAGGTAGGTAGGGAGGGAGAGGGAGAGAGGGAGAAATGCGGTAGGTAGGTAGGTAGGTAGGTAGGTAGGTAGGTAGGTAGGTAGAGAGATGGGGCGAATACACTAGGTAGGTAGGTAGGTAGACGGAGAGGGAGAAATACAGTAGGTAGGTAGGTAGGGAGAGGGAGAGAGGGAGAAATGCGGTAGGTAGGTAGGTAGGTAGGTAGGTAGGTAGAGGGAGAGGGAGAAAGGGATGCACTAGGTAGGTAGGTAGAGGGAGAGGGAGAAAGGGAGAAATACAGTAGGTAGGTAGGTAGGTAGAGGAATAGAGAGAGGGGGGAGTAATACAATAGGTAGGTAGGTAGGTAGGTAGGTAGGTAGGTAGGTAGGTAGAGAGATAGTGAGAGGGGGGAAATACACTAGGTAGGTAGGGAGAGGGAGAGGGAGAAATACAGTAGGTAGGGAGGGAGGGAGAGGGAGAGATGGAGAAATGTGGTAGGTAGGTAGGTAGGTAGGTAGGTAGGTAGGTAGGTAGAGGGAGCGAGGGAGAAATACAGTAGGTAGGTAGGTAGAGAGATTGAGAGAGAGAGGGAAAAATACACTAGGTAGGTAGGTAGAGGTAGAGGGAGAAATACAGTAGGTAGGTAGGTCGGTCGATAGGTAGGTAGGTAGGTAGGTAGAGGGAGAGAGCGAAAGGGAGAAATACAGTAGGTAGGTAGGTAGGTAGGTAGGTAGGTAGGTAGGTAGAGGGATAGAGAGAGAGAGGGAAAAATACAGTAGGTAGGTAGGTAGGTAGGTAGGTAGGTAGGTAGGTAGGTAGGTAGAAAGATAGAGAGAGGGGGGGTAATACAATAGGTAGGTAGGTAGGTAGGTAGAGGGATAGAGAGAGAGGGAAAAATACAGTAGGTAGGTAGGTAGGTAGGTAGGTAGGTAGGTAGAAAGACAGAGATAGGGGGGAAATACACTAGGTAGGTAGGGAGAGGGAGAGGGAGAAATACAGTAGGTAGGTAGGTAGGGAGAGGGAGAGAGGGAGAAATGCGGTAGGTAGGTAGGTAGGTAGCGGGAGAGAGGGAGAGGGAGAAATACAGTATGTAGGTAGGTAGGTAGGTAGAGGGAGAGAGGGAGAAATGCGGTAGGTAGGTAGGTAGGTAGGTAGGTAGGTAGGTAGGTAGGTAGGTAGGTAGGAAGGTAGGTAGGTAGGGAGGGAGGGAGGGAGGTAGAAAGATAGAGAGAGGGGGGGTAATACAATAGGTAGGTAGGTAGGTAGGTAGGTAGGTAGGTAGGTAGGTAGGTAGAGGGATAGAGAGAGCGAGGGAAAATACAGTAGGTAGGTAGGTAGGTAGGTAGGTAGGTAGGTAGGTAGGTAGGTAGGTAGGTACGTAGGTAGGTATGTAGGTAGGTAGGTAGAGGGAGAGAGGAAGAAATACAGTAGGTAGGTAGGTAGGTAGGTAGGTAGGTAGGTAGGTAGGTAGGTAGGTAGGTAGGTAGAGAGATTGAGAGAGAGAGGGAAAAATGCACTAGGTAGTTAGGTAGAGGGAGAGGGAGAAATACAGTAGGTAGGTAGGTCGGTCGATAGGTAGGTAGGTAGGTAGAGGGAGAGAGCGAAAGGGAGAAATACAGTAGGTAGGTAGGTAGGTAGGCAGAGGAATAGAGAGAGGGGGGAGTAATACAATAGGTAGGTAGGTAGGTAGGTAGGTAGGTAGGTAGGTAGGTAGGTAGGTAGGGGGAGAGAGGGAGAGGGAGAAATACGGTAGGTAGGTAGGTAGGTAGGTAGGTAGGTAGGTAGGTAGGTAGGTAGGTAGGTAGGTAGAGGGAGAGAGGGAGAGAGGGAGAAATGTGGTAGGTAGGTAGGTAGGTAGGTAGGTAGGTAGGTAGGTAAGTAGGTAGAAAGACAGAGAGAGGGGGGTAATACAATAGGTAGGTAGGTAGGTAGGTAGGTAGGTAGGTAGGTAGGTAGGTAGGTAGGTAGGTAGAGGGATAGAGAGAGAGAGGGAAAAATACAGTAGGTAGGTAGGTAGGTAGAGAGATTGGGGGGGGAATACACTAGGTAGGTAGGTAGACGGAGAGGGAGAAATACAGTAGGTAGGTAGGTAGGGAGAGGGAGAGAGGGAGAAATGTGGTAGG
Source organism: Rhabdophis nuchalis (assembly GCA_039707465.1). NCBI lineage: Eukaryota > Metazoa > Chordata > Lepidosauria > Squamata > Natricidae > Rhabdophis > Rhabdophis nuchalis. The sequence goes on along the minus strand of JBDLLF010000050.1, from coordinate 167,926 downwards.
TAGGTAGGTAGGTAGGTAGGTAGGTAGGTAGGTAGGTAGGTAGGTCGGTAGGTAGAGGGAGAGAGGGAGAAATACAGTAGGTAGGTAGGTAGGTAGGTAGGTAGGTAGGTAGGTAGGTAGGTAGGTAGGTAGAGAGATGGGGGGGAATACACTAGGTAGGTAGGTAGACGGAGAGGGAGAAATACACTAGGTAGGTAGGTAGAGGGATAGAGAGAGAGAGGGAAAATACAGTGGGTAGGTAGGTAGGTAGATAGGTAGAGAGAGAGAGGGGGGGAAATACACTAGGTAGGTAGGTAGAGGGAGAGGGAGAAATACAGTAGGTAGGTAGGTAGGAAGAGGGAGAGAGGGAGAAATGCGGTAGGTAGGTAGGTAGGTAGGTAGGTAGGTAGGTAGGTAGGTAGGTAGGTAGATAGGTAGGTAGGGGGAGAGAGGGAGAGGGAGAAATACAGTAGGTAGGTAGGTAGGTAGGTAGAGGGAGAGAGGGAGAAATGCGGTAGGTAGGTAGGTAGGTAGGTAGGTAGGTAGAAAGATAGAGAGAGGGGGGGTAATACAATAGGTAGGTAGGTAGGTAGGTAGGTAGGTAGGTAGGTAGGTAGGTAGAGGGATAGAGAGAGAGGGAAAATACGGTAGGTAGGTAGGTAGGTAGGTAGGTAGGTAGGTAGGTGTCAGCCTTCGCATAGACTGCTTAGCTGCCATGGAAACGGGGAGGGTGGGGTGCTGGGATTCAATTGTTATGCTTTTGGTAGATTGGTGGAGGATGATGCCGGCTGGTGTTATCTCTGGACTAACGGTCTCACATTCCATGCTGGTGATGACCTGCCCACCTGATGTCGGAGAAGAACGTATATTGGACACTGCAAAGGGGGGTTAGGGCTCTTGGGATGGGCTTAAGCTTTAATACTCTATGTTCGCGCCTAAACTAGTTACTTCCTGCTTCACTATGGTCTGTTGATCTCCGGTACTCAGTAAAAGTAGCCTTATTCATTTCAAACAATGTCTAAGAGTGGTCTTTCTTGAGTATTAGAAGAAATAGACCGTGACATTAAGCAGGAAGTCACAAAAAATCACTCCTGATGTCGGATCCTGCTAAAGAGGAGCTTCCACTTGTGGAGGTTCTGCCTGCCGTCGATATGGGAGAAGCTGCATCAAATATCCCTGCTCCAAAAGAGGATCCGAGGTCAGTGTTGGATTGTTTAGCCGGCCTAGATTTAAACCTGACAGCCGAAGATACAACAAAACCCTTCCGTTGGTCTGAGGGCGTGGGAATGACGGGCGTCATAAGCTCAGGGGTTACCACCACCAGACGCCGCCCTTCCCCCAAGCCATTCATTCCGGAGCTTTTAAGGGAAGAAAGGGAGTTGAAGGAGATGGCCCATGAACTGCTCCGCCAGGCAAGCGAGAAGAGGGAAGCCCTGAATAACCTTTTGGAAGGGGGGCCTCGTCGGGAATGCAAACAGTTAAAAGAAGCAGCCGCCCGAGAAAGCAGAGGCACAACCCCTTCCCCCCCTCCAACAGCCAGCAGAGATTTACAGAGGGAAAACCGTCCCCCCCCCCCGCCGGCCTGCAAAACTCCCTCCCCTGGGCGTTAAGTTCGACGGGGACAGCGAAAATTTAGCATCTTTTTTGCTCCACGTTAATAATTTTGTGCAGCATTACGCAGATGACTATGAAGATGAGGTCAAAATTAGAATTGTTTCTATGGCTTTGGAAAACAAAGCCTCCAGATGGCTGGTTTCTTTGCATAATAGCCACTCACCCGTGTTGCGGGATTTTGAACGCTTTATGACTGCTCTTAGAAGACGTTTTGAAGACCCCCGAGTTGAAAGGAAAGCTAGAATGAGAATGAGAGATTTACGCCAGGGGAGTATGTCTGTGCAAGAATACACGCAAATTTTTCAAGAGCTGTCTGTGTTTATGGTCGGTTATAGTGACAGGGCCCTGATGGATCTCTATACAGAGGGACTTGATAAAGACATTTATCAGATATGCATAAACAGATTCCGTCCCGAATCCTTAGATGATTGGATAGATTTGGCAGGAGATGTGGAACTGGACCAGGCCCACTTACAAGATCCGGTCCGTTTTGAAAAGAAGAAGCCATTGGGAAGCCCCAGGCCTCGGTCTCCTGATAAAGATTCCCACATGCAGAGGGGGGGGCGAAGATCAACTCCAGCGCGCCCAGGCTCTTGTTATCGTTGTGGAAAGGAGGGCCACTGGGCGAACAACTGCAGGTCAAGACAGCCTCCACGCCCACATTCCTCTTCCGAAGTTAGAAGGCCTGCGAAAGTTCCGAACGTGCGCAGTAAGCCTGCGATGAGTGGGGTGGAGCCTCTAGACCTCTCCGTTGACCAGCCCGACACCCCGCCCGACGATTGGGAGGGGGACTCTGACGACAATTTGGTAAGTCGCCGTTCCGGGCCCCTTTATATTCAATTAAAGCTTTTGGCTCCATCTAGTGGTCGTACTTGCAATGTACAAGCCCTCATTGACTCTGGTTGTTCTCGCTGTCTGATCAGCCAAGATCTTGTTTACGCCATGGGTTTTCATTTGAAGAATTTAAAAAACCCCATAGCATTTTGCCAGATGGATGGTTCTGTGGCGGGTGGAATTCCTGCATCTTTTGTTACCGAACCACTTCAAGTTTCTATTGGTGAAACTCATAATGAAACCATTAATTTCATCGTAGCTGCCATAGCTGATAATGCTGTCATTTTGGGAGTCAACTGGCTACGGAAATGGAATCCTCTTATTGATTGGAAAGAGGGATGGGTGCGAATACCTTTATTGCTACCTGACAATGACTTTATACTTTCAAAGCACCAGCATGATTCTCGCCTTGACGTAACTCCTATCACTGAACCCGCTGATCCCATATTAGCTCTTTCTCCTTCGGAAATCATCCCTGGTGAGGAGAAAATTCCCGAAGAATATTGGGACCTTAAAGACGCTTTTAGTGAAAAGTCTTGTGACTCACTTCCTCCTCATAGGGCTACTGATTGTTCCATTGATTTTCTTCCTGGAGTGCAGTTACCTAAGCCTCCTCTTTACTCTATGACTCCACGTGAAATGGAGGAGTTGCGAAAATTTATTGACAAGAACTTACAAAGGGGTTTCATTGAACCGGCTAGGCCACGTGTGGCCACACCAGTGATGTTTAGAGAAAAGAAAGATGGCACTCTTCGATTAGTTCAGGACTACTCTTACCTTAACACCATTTGCGAGCACAATGTCTACCCACTTCCGCTAATGAAGGACATGCTTGCCCACCTGGCTACTGGCAAAATGTTTACTAAACTGGACTTACGTGAAGCTTATTATAGAGTGAGAATTAAAGAGGGTGACGAATGGAAAACTGCTTTCAACTGTCCCCTTGGATGTTTCCAGTTTAAGGTTTTACCATTTGGTCTTCAGGGTGCTCCTTCGGTGTTTATGCAACTGATCAATGAAGTCCTCCACGAGCACTTATATAAGGGAGTTTTAGTTTATATTGACGACATAGTCGTGTACTCACAAACACGCGACGAACATGTCAAGCTTGTGTGTTCCGTCCTTCAAAAACTCCGCTCCGCCGAACTATACGCCAAATTGTCTAAATGTGAGTTTCACCAGGAGAAGATTGATTATTTAGGTTATCGTATCTCCTCGGAAGGCATTGAAATGGATCCTGCTAAAGTGAAAGCTGTCACAGAATGGGCCCCTCCCCGCACTCGTAAACAGCTCCAAAGTTTTCTGGGTTTCGCCAACTTTTACCGCCAATTTATTCCATCATTTGCTAGCATTGCGTTACCCATTACAAATCATCTCAAAACCAAAGGGGAAGGTAAACCTCGGCCTGGAACCCCCCTCAACTGGACCATGGAGTGCCAAGCAGCTTTCGAGAAACTTAAGCGTCTGTTTGCGGCTGAACCTGTTCTGAAGCATCCCGACGTCAACTCCCCGTTCGTGATTCAGGCGGATGCCAGCGATGTCGCTGTGGGAGCGGTCTTGCTGCAACTCAACAACCGTGGCCAACTACAACCATGTGCCTACACCTCTCGTAAACTGTCCGCTGCCGAGCGTGGATGGGCCATTTGGGAGAAGGAAGCATTTGCTGTTCGTTGGGCCCTCATGACTTGGCGTCATTTTCTCGAGGGCGCACCTCATCCGTTTGAAGTCTGGACGGACCATAAAAATCTAGAAGCTCTCACTTCCTCCCGCAAACTTTCCCCAAGACAACTACGCTGGGCACACTACTTCCATCGTTTCAATTTCCGCCTCAAATATATCCCTGGTGGGAAAAACTTCATGGCTGATGCCCTCTCCAGACTGCCCCAATATGATGTTTCTAAACTTACAGTTGTGCAACCCATGATGCCTCTCGCCTTACCTGCTTCTCCTGCGTCTACCAGAGGCCATTCTATTCTCCAGATTGCTCCGCCGGATGAGCTCATTGCTCGCATTAAATCTGAATTGCTTACTGATGCACTATTCTGCACATTCGGGTGACTGCACTATTAGGGATAATCTCCCCTGGATTGGCTCTAAGATTTATGTCCCTGCTACAATACGACCTTTTGTATTGCAGCGAGCACACGACTCACGTTTAGCGGGACATTTCGGATTCGTCAAGACTGTACACCTCGTTAAGCGCCAATTCTGGTGGCCTTCGCTCAAAAAGGATGTGGAATCATACATTGCCAGTTGTCCTGTTTGTGCTGCTTCGAAACGTACCCCTGGTAAGCCCCATGGCCTTCTCCAATCTGTGGCAAGGCCGGAGGCTCCTTGGAAGGAGATCTCGATGGACTTTATTGTTGACCTTCCAACCAGCCAAGGCTATACCGTCATTTGGGTTGTTACAGATCTTTTCTCCAAGCAAGTTCATTTTGTACCTTGTTCGAAAATTCCATCTTCCAAATCGTTGGCCAAGTTATTCCTGAACCATATTTATCGCTTTCATTGTGTGCCTAAGCGTATCATTTCGGATAGAGGTACTCAATTTACGTCTCTCTTTTGGAAGGAATTTTTGAAATTGATAGGCTCCGCCCAGGGCTTAAGCTCCTCCTACCATCCCCAGACGAACGGTTCTTGTGAGCGGGCTAATTCCGTTTTGGAACAATACCTTCGTTGTTTCATTAATTTTCAGCAAGACGATTGGGCTGATCTCCTGCTACATGCCGAAGTGGCTTATAATAACTCTGTTCATTCTAGTACAAATATGACCCCTTTTAGGATTATCTATGGTCAGGACTTTGTACCCATCCCTGAATTGCCTCACGACTCGCCTACAGTTCCCTCCTTGGATGAATGGTCCACTAGGCTTTCTTCGATTTGGCCTATCTTAAGAAAAACTTTGGATGATGCACATCAATCGCATAAGTTGTATGCTGATAGGAAACGGGCTGCTCCTCCGGCCTACAAAGTTGGTGATAGAGTATACGTCTCTACTAAGCATTTGGACAGCCCGCAGAAGTGCAAGAAACTGGGTCCCAAATTTGTTGGTCCATTCACTATAACTAAGATAATAAGTTCGGTGTCTGTCCGTTTGGATCTCCCAAAAACCTACCGTCGTTTGTACCCGGTATTCCATGTTCACCTATTAAAGCCTGAACGCACCTCGCATCTCCGCAAACCCTCTCCTGATGCCCCTGCACCAATGATGGTTGACGGTCACCAGCATTATGAAGTTCGTGACATTTTGGACTCCAGGGTCCGTAGAAATAAAACTCAGTTCTTAGTCATGTGGAAAGACTTTCCTCCTTCTCACAATGAATGGGTGGATAAAGAGCATCTCAAGGCCCCGAAGCTTATACGCCAGTTTTATGCCAAATATCCACACAAACCTTGACCCTTTCCCTCTCGCCTCTGTGTTGTTTTGTCTCTTTTTGTCTGTTTTACAGGTCTAGCAGCTCGCTTTCTGAGAAGCGTCCGGGATTTCTGCCTGCTCCTGGAGGTGGTCCGGATGTCAGCCTTCGCATAGACTGCTTAGCTGCCATGGAAACGGGGAGGGTGGGGCGCTGGGATTCAATTGTTATGCTGGTGGTAGATTGGGAGGATGATGCCGGCTGGTGTTATCTCTGGACTAACGGTCTCACATTCCATGCTGGTGATGACCTGCCCACCTGATGTCGGAGAAGAACGTATATTGGACACTGCAAAGGGGGGTTAGGGCTCTTGGGATGGGCTTAAGCTTTAATACTCTATGTTCGCGCCTAAACTAGTTACTTCCTGCTTCACTATGGTCTGTTGATCTCCGGTACTCAGTAAAAGTAGCCTTATTCATTTCAAACAATGTCTAAGAGTGGTCTTTCTTTTTTTTTTATATTGAAAAAGTTTTATTGAGTTTACATTTTTTGTGGGGTAGGGTAAGGGTTACATAGAAATGTTGAGAGTAGTCACGTCAAAGTCGTCGGCTCCTCCGGTACCTCAAGTTACATTATTAAAAAGAAAGAAAAGAAACATTTCACATAACACTACAAGCTGGGAGCAAGTACATATTCCTAAATTTTTCAGTTATATACTGTCAGTCAATTACAAAAATCCAGATTACAAATATCATACAATATTACTCAAAAAAAAACACGGGCAAAGTTATTTTTTAGATCTAAGTCTCTTGGCAATTGTATCTTCCCCCTTCTCCCCCGGGCCCCCCTGGATCTTCTCCCAGGACAGAGGAATGTTTTTTAAGAAAGGCTTCCGCCTCAGCAACTGTTTTAATCTTCACTCTACCTCCTTCCCAGAACACCAGCATCCCTTCGGGTATCACCCACTTGAACCAGATCCCATGATCAAACAATGTTTTAGACAAGAAGGAAAATTTCCTTCTAGCTTCTCTAATCTTTCTTGGAATCTGTTTCAAGATGGTAACCTCCTTTTGTTGGTAAATCATAGGACTCCCTCTTTGCGCCTTCAAGATTTCCTCTCTGGTTGACCTTCTAACAAATTTTACATGTATCTCTCTGGGTACTTCATTCATCCTGGCATATGCAGAATTTATTCTGTAGACTAGGTCAATGTCCCCTCTGATCTCATCTCTAGGTTTATGTAAATAGTCTGCAATAATTGTACTCATAAGATCAGGGAGACATTCACCATCCATCTCAGAAACATTCTGAAATCTCAAAAAGTATGTCATCCTTTCCATATCTATCCTAGTCACATGCCCATTTATTTCCACAACCTCATTAGAAACATTTTTAATCTCTCCCTTAGCCCCCTCCAGCCCCCCTTTCAATTCTTCATTCTTCTGTGTATTCTCAAGCACTTGTTTTCGAGTGTCCAATAATTCCTTTTTAAAGTTGACATTTTCTGCCCTCTGGGCCTTAATTTCTAATACCAAATTTTGTATAACAGATTCAAGGGCAGTCATTCTTTGTTCAAGGCGTGCCAGCGTTGCTTCTTGTGCCATGTTTAGCTGTTAAAATCCGTGCCAGTAAAATGGCGTTTTTAGGGTGGGGCTGGTGAGGCAGATCAGGAGTCCAAAGTTCTTAAAGTTGTATAGCTGCAAAATTCAGAAACCAGTAGAGAAACACTTTTCCAACTCCATAGGTATAATAACGAAGGCAATCCAGAAAGGAAAACACAAATCCAAAAAAAGAAAATTCTTCATCAATAATTAGAGGAAGTCCAAATCACAAAGAGACACTGGTAATTTTCCATAGGTCATAGTCAGTCGGGGACAAAGAGAAGCCACCCTCCGCCCAAACTCAGAGCCCGAGGGAGAAAGCGGTTAAAAAGCAAAAAAGAAACTGTTTCAGCCAGACCTAGAGACATAATTGCAAGCAAGCCGCAAAGTACTTTCCCTTGTTAAAGACCATCCGGATTAAAAGTTTCCGATTCCTCTCAACGAGGCATTTCCGAGTGCCGCTTTTAGTCCAAGGGGGGGGGGGGTTTGGGAACAAACACCCCCCTCCAGTCCCTTTCAGCCCGGCTGACAGTACAAGAAAAAAAGTTTTAAACGCTCACTCTCCGCTCGCAGCTGAGGTCCCGAAAAGCCTCCCGACTCTTCCGATCGTCTCTCTTCATGGAATTAAATGGTGCCGCCAACCTTTGGCGAAGGGAAGACCCCCCGCAGCATGTCCTCTTCCGCCTAAGCCGAGGAGCAGGGTCGCTCTCCCCACTGCCGTGGGGGGGGGGGCTTCCCTGTCGAGCCGGCTTTACGGGAGAAGCCCCAAACAAGGGGCTTCTCGCCCCCATGGGGGGGCAGGAAAAGGAACAAAGCGGCGAGCGAACCCTAAGTTCGCCCGTCGCCGCTGGAGCCGGAACCGGAAAAACAAGAGTGGTCTTTCTTGAGTATTAGAAGAAATAGACCGTGACAGTAGGTAGGTAGGTAGAGGGAGAGAGGGAGAAATACAGTAGGTAGGTAGGTAGGTAGGTAGGTAGGTAGGTAGGTAGGTAGGTAGGTAGGTAGAGAGATTGAGAGAGAGAGGGAAAAATGCACTAGGTAGGTAGGTAGGTAGGTAGGTAGGTAGGTAGGTAGGTAGGTAGGTAAATACAGTAGGTAGGTAGGTAGGGAGAGGGAGAGAGGGAGAAATGCGGTAGGTAGGTAGGTAGGTAGGTAGAGAGATGGGGGGAATACACTAGGTAGGTAGGTAGGTAGACGGAGAGGGAGAAATACAGTAGGTAGGTAGGGAGGGAGAGGGAGAGAGGGAGAAATGCGGTAGGTAGGTAGGTAGGTAGGTAGGTAGGTAGAGGGAGAGGGAGAAAGGGATGCACTAGGTAGGTAGGTAGAGGGAGAGGGAGAAAGGGAGAAATACAGTAGGTAGGTAGGTAGGTAGAGGAATAGAGAGAGGGGGGAGTAATACAATAGGTAGGTAGGTAGGTAGGTAGGTAGGTATGTAGGTAGGTAGGTAGGTAGGTAGGTAGAGAGATAGAGAGAGGGGGGAAATACACTAGGTAGGTAGGTAGAGGGAGAGGGAGAAATACAGTAGGTAGGTAGGTAGGGAGAGGGAGAGAGGGAGAAATGTGGTAGGTAGGTAGGTAGGTAGAGGGAGAGAGGGAGAAATACAGTAGGTAGGTAGGTAGAGAGATTGAGAGAGAGAGGGAAAAATACACTAGGTAGGTAGGTAGAGGTAGAGGGAGAAATACAGTAGGTAGGTAGGTCGGTCGATAGGTAGGTAGGTAGGTAGAGGGAGAGAGCGAAAGGGAGAAATACAGTAGGTAGGTAGGTAGGTAGGTAGGTAGGTAGAGGGATAGAGAGAGAGAGGGAAAAATACAGTAGGTAGGTAGGTAGGTAGGTAGGTAGGTAGGTAGGTAGGTAGAAAGATAGAGAGAGGGGGGGTAATACAATAGGTAGGTAGGTAGGTAGGTAGGTAGAGGGATAGAGAGAGAGAGGGAAAAATACAGTAGGTAGGTAGGTAGGTAGGTAGGTAGGTAGGTAGGTAGGTAGGTAGGTAGGTAGAAAGATAGAGATAGGGGGGGAAATACACTAGGTAGGTAGGTAGAGGGAGAGGGAGAAATACAGTAGGTAGGTAGGTAGGGAGAGGGAGAGAGGGAGAAATGCGGTAGGTAGGTAGGTAGGTAGGGGGAGAGAGGGAGAGGGAGAAATACAGTATGTAGGTAGGTAGGTAGGTAGAGGGAGAGAGGGAGAGAGGGAGAGAGGGAGAAATGCGGTAGGTAGGTAGGTAGGTAGGTAGGTAGGTAGGTAGGTAGGTAGGGAGGTAGAGGGATAGAGAGAGCGAGGGAAAATACAGTAGGTAGGTAGGTAGGTAGGTAGGTAGGTAGGTAGGTAGAGGGAGAGAGGAAGAAATACAGTAGGTAGGTAGGTAGGTAGGTAGGTAGGTAGGTAGAGAGATTGAGAGAGAGGGGGAAAAATGCACTAGGTAGGTAGGTAGAGGGAGAGGGAGAAATACAGTAGGTAGGTAGGTCGGTCGATAAGTAGGTAGGTAGGTAGAGGGAGAGAGCGAAAGGGAGAAATACAGTAGGTAGGTAGGTAGGTAGGCAGAGGAATAGAGAGAGGGGGGAGTAATACAATAGGTAGGTAGGTAGGTAGGTAGGTAGGTAGGTAGGTAGGTAGGTAGGTGGAGAGAGGGAGAGGGAGAAATACGGTAGGTAGGTAGGTAGGTAGGTAGGTAGGTAGGTAGAGGGAGAGAGGGAGAGAGGGAGAAATGCGGTAGGTAGGTAGGTAGGTAGGTAGGTAGGTAGGTAGGTAGGTAGAGGGATAGAGAGAGAGAGGGAAAAATACAGTAGGTAGGTAGGTAGGTAGGTAGAGAGATTGGGGGGGAATACACTAGGTAGGTAGGTAGACGGAGAGGGAGAAATACAGTAGGTAGGTAGGTAGGGAGAGGCAGAGAGGGAGAAATGCGGTAGGTAGGTAGGTAGGTAGGTAGGTAGGTAGGTAGGTAGGTAGGTAGAGGGAGAGGGGGAGAAATACAGTAGGTAGGTAGGTAGGTAGAGAGATTGAGAGAGAGAGGGAAAAATACACTAGGTAGGTAGGTAGAGGGAGAGGGAGAAATACAGTAGTTAGGTAGGTCGGTCGATAGGTAGGTAGGTACGTAGAGGGAGAGAGCGAAAGGGAGGAATACAGTAGGTAGGTAGGTAGGTAGGTAGGTAGGTAGGTAGGTAGGTAGGTAGGCAGAGGAATAGAGATACGGGGGAATAATACAATAGGTAGGTAGGTAGGCAGGTAGGTAGAGGGATAGAGAGAGAGAGGGAAAATACAGTGGGTAGGTAGGTAAGTAGGTAGGTAGAGGGAGAGAGCGAAAGGGAGAAATACAATAGGTAGGTAGGTAGGTAGGTAGGTAGGTAGGTAGAGGGATAGAGAGAGAGAGGGAAAATACAGTGGGTAGGTAGGTAGGTAGAGAGAGAGATAGAGAGGGGGGAAATACACTAGGTAGGTAGGTAGAGGGAGAGCGAGAAATACAGTAGGTAGGTAGGGAGGGAGAGGGAGAGAGGGAGAAATGCGGTAGGTAGGTAGGTAGGTAGGTAGGTAGGTAGAGGAATAGAGAGAGGGGGGAGTAATACAATAGGTAGGTAGGTAGGTAGACGGAGAGGGAGAAATACAGTAGGTAGGTAGGTAGGGAGAGGGAGAGAGGGAGAAATGGGTTGGTAGGTAGGTAGGTAGGTAGGTAGGTAGGTAGAGGGATAGAGAGAGAGAGGGAAAAATACAGTAGGTAGGTAGGTAGGTAGGTAGAGAGATTGGGGGGGAATACACTAGGTAGGTAGGTAGACGGAGAGGGAGAAATACAGTAGGTAGGTAGGTAGGGAGAGGCAGAGAGGGAGAAATGCGGTAGGTAGGTAGGTAGGTAGGTAGGTAGGTAGGTAGGTAGGTAGGTAGGTAGGTAGGTAGAGGGAGAGGGGGAGAAATACAGTAGGTAGGTAGGTAGGTAGAGAGATTGAGAGAGAGAGGGAAAAATACACTAGGTAGGTAGGTAGAGGGAGAGGGAGAAATACAGTAGTTAGGTAGGTCGGTCGATAGGTAGGTAGGTACGTAGAGGGAGAGAGCGAAAGGGAGGAATACAGTAGGTAGGTAGGTAGGTAGGTAGGTAGGTAGGTAGGTAGGTAGGTAGGCAGAGGAATAGAGATACGGGGGAATAATACAATAGGTAGGTAGGTAGGTAGGTAGGTAGGTAGAGGGATAGAGAGAGAGAGGGAAAATACAGTGGGTAGGTAGGTAAGTAGGTAGGTAGAGGGAGAGAGCGAAAGGGAGAAATACAATAGGTAGGTAGGTAGGTAGGTAGGTAGGTAGGTAGGTAGGTAGAGGGATAGAGAGAGAGAGGGAAAATACAGTGGGTAGGTAGGTAGGTAGAGAGAGAGATAGAGAGGGGGGAAATACACTAGGTAGGTAGGTAGAGGGAGAGCGAGAAATACAGTAGGTAGGTAGGTAGGGAGAGGGAGAGAGGGAGAAATGCGGTAGGTAGGTAGGTAGGTAGGTAGGTAGGTAGGTAGAGGAATAGAGAGAGGGGGGAGTAATACAATAGGTAGGTAGGTAGACGGAGAGGGAGAAATACAGTAGGTAGGTAGGTAGGGAGAGGGAGAGAGGGAGAAATGGGTTGGTAGGTAGGTAGGTAGGTAGGTAGGTAGTTAGGTAGGTAGAGGGAGAGAGGGAGATATACAGTGGAGAGAGAGATAGATTGGGGGAATACACTAGGTAGGTAGGTAGACTGAGAGGGAGAAATACAGTAGGTAGGTAGGTAGGGAGAGGGAGAGAGGGAGAAATGCGGTAGGTAGGTAGGTAGGTAGGTAGAGAGATTGAGAGAGAGAGAGGGAAAAATACACTATGTAGGTAGGGAGAGGGAGAGGGAGAAATACGGTAGGTAGGTAGGTAGGTAGGTAGGTAGGTAGGTAGGTAGGTAGGTAGGTAGGTAGGTAGAGGGATAGAGAGAGAGAGGGAAAATACAGTGGGTAGGTAGGTAGGTAGATAGGTAGAGAGAGAGAGAGGGGGGAAATACACTAGGTAGGTAGATAGAGGGAGAGGGAGAAATACAGTAGGTAGGTAGGTAGGAAGAGGGAGAGAGGGAGAAATGCGGTAGGTAGGAAGGTAGGAAGGTAGGTAGGTAGGTAGGTAGGTAGGTAGGTAGGTAGGGGGAGAGAGGGAGAGGGAGAAATTCAGTAGGTAGGTAGGTAGGTAGGTAGAGGGAGAGAGGGAGAGAGGGAGAAATGCGGTAGGTAGGTAGGTAGGTAGGTAGGTAGGTAGGTAGAAAGATAGAGAGAGGGGGGGTAATACAATAGGTAGGTAGGTAGGTAGAGAGAGAGAGATGGGGGGAATACACTAGGTAGGTAGGTAGACGGAGAGGGAGAAATACAGTAGGTAGGTAGGTAGGGAGAGGGAGAGAGGGAGAAATACAGTAGGTAGGTAGGTAGGTAGGTAGGTAGGTAGGTAGGTAGGTAGGTAGAGAGATTGAGAGAGAGAAGGAGAATGCACTAGGTAGGTAGGTAGAGGGAGAGGGAGAAATACAGTAGGTAGGTAGGTCGGTCGATAGGTAGGTAGGTAGGTAGGTAGGTAGGTGGAGAGAGGGAGAGGGAGAAATACAGTAGGTAGGTAGGTAGGTAGGTAGGTAGAGGGAGAGAGAGGGAGAGAGGGAGAAATGCGGTAGGTAGGTATGTAGGTAGGTAGGTAGGTAGGTAGGTAGGTAGGTAGGTAGAAGGATGGAGAGAGAGGGGGAAAATACAGTAGGTAGGTAGGTAGGTAGGTAGGTAGGTAGGTAGGTAGGTAGGTAGAGAGATGTGGGGAATACACTAGGTAGGTAGGTAGACGGAGAGGGAAAAATACAGTAGGTAGGTAGGTAGGGAGAGGGACAGAGGGAGAAATGCGGTAGGTAGGTAGGTAGGTAGGTAGGTAGGTAGGTAGGTAGGTAGAGGGAGAGAGGGAGAAATACAGTAGGTAGGTAGGTATGTAGGTAGGTAGGTATGTAGGTAGAGAGATGGGGGGGAATACACTAGGTAGGTAGGTAGACGGAAAGGCAGAAATACACTAGGTAGGTAGGTAGGTAGAGGGAGAGAGAGAGAAATGCGGTAGGTAGGTAGGTAGGTAGGTAGGTAGGTAGGTAGGTAGGTAGGTAGAAGGATAGAGAGAGAGAGGGAAAAATACAGTAGGTAGGTAGGTAGGTAGGTAGGTAGGTAGAGAGATGGGGGGGAATACACTAGGTAGGTAGGTAGGTAGACGGAGAGGGAGAAATAAAGTAGGTAGGTAGGTAGGGAGAGGGAGAGAGGGAGAAATGCGGTAGGTAGGTAGGTAGGTAGGTAGGTAGGTAGAAGGATAGAGAGAGAGAGGGAAAAATACAGTAGGTAGGCAGGTAGGTAGGTAGGTAGGTAGGTAGGTAGGTAGGTAGGTAGAAGAATAGAGAGAGAGAGGGAAAATACAGTAGGTAGGTAGGTAGGTAGGTAGGTAGGTAGGTAGGTAGAGAGATGGGGGGAATACACTAGGTAGGTAGGTAGGTAGACGGAGAGGGAGAAATACAGTAGGTAGGTAGGTAGGGAGAGGGAGAGAGGGAGAAATGCGGTAGGTAGGTAGGTAGGTAGGTAGGTAGGTAGGTAGAGGTAGAGAGCGAAAGGAGAAATACAGTAGGTAGGTAGGTAGGTAGGTAGGTAGGTAGGTAGGTAGGTAGGTAGGTAGAGGAATAGAGAGAGGGGGGAGTAATACAATAGGTAGGTAGGTAGGTAGGTAGATAGGTAGGTAGGTAGGTAGGTAGGTAGGTAGAGGAATAGAGGGAGAAATACGGTAGGTAGGTAGGTAGGTAGGTAGGTAGGTAGGTAGAGGAATAGAGGGAGAAATACGGTACGTAGGTAGGTAGGTAGGTAGGTAGGTAGGTAGAAGGATAGAGAGAGAGAGGGAAAAATACAGTAGGTAGGTAGGTAGGTAGGTAGGTAGGTAGGTAGGTAGGTAGAGAGATGGGGGGGAATACACTAGGTAGGTAGGTAGGTAGGTAGACGGAGAGGGAGAAATAAAGTAGGTAGGTAGGTAGGGAGAGGGAGAGAGGGAGAAATGCGGTAGGTAGGTAGGTAGGTAGGTAGGTAGGTAGGTAGGTAGGTAGGTAGGTAGGTAGGTAGAAGGATAGAGAGAGAGAGGGAAAAATACAGTAGGTAGGTAGGTAGGTAGGTAGGTAGGTAGGTAGGTAGGTAGGTAGAGGGAGAGAGGGAGAAATGCGGTAGGTAGGTAGGTAGGTAGGTAGGTAGGTAGGTAGGTAGGTAGGTAGGTAGGTAGGTAGGTAATAATAATAATAATAATAATATTTAATTTTGTATACCGCGTCCTCTCCCCAAGGGGACTCGGAGCGGTGCACAGGGAAATTAAAACATATAAAAATATATACAAACAATAAATACAATAAATAAAAGCAGATTAAATTGATCGTCCCTGCGCTAAAAACCCCATTAAAACTAAATTCCCTAAACACCCCAGTGGTAGAGACTAACCAAGGCCGGCCAGACAGAAAAAGTGTGTTTTCAGTTTTCGACGGAAGGAGCGGAGGTCCGTAGTTGTTCTAATGTCAGGGGGAAGGTCGTTCCAGAGGGCTGGGCCCACCACAGAGAAGGCCCTTCCCCTGGGCGTCGCCCGCTGACACAGTCTAGTGGACGGCACCCGGAGAAGTCCCTCTCTGTGGGAGCGGATCGGCCGTGAGGATGTATGGGGCAGGATCCGATCCCGCAGATAGCTAGGTCCCGAGCCATGGAGCGTTTTAAAGATGACAACCAACACCTTGAAGCGCACCCGAAAGACGACAGGCAGCCAGTGCAGCTCGCGCAAGAGCGGTGTTACATGGGCGTACCTTGCGGTCCCCATTATTGCTCGCGCGGCTGCATTCTGGACCAGCTGAAGTCTTCGGGTGCACCTCAAGGGGAGCCCCATGTAGAGAGAGTTACAATAGTCCAGTCGGTCTTGGTCGGGTTGAATTAAAGAGGGTTCTAAGGAAGAAAGGAAAAGAGAAGGGATAGAATCTAAACATGAGTAGAAAGATAACCCCGGCTGGCTCATCAATAGGGACCCCGACATCCTCCTTAACAGGGGGACAAAAAACAATACAAACAATGCTCCACCAAGAAAAAGAAAAGCAAGAAAAGGGTGTAACACTTGATACACTTATGCAAGAGATACGAATGTTTAGAGAGAGTATGGAGCGGAAAATTGAAAATATAGAACAAAGATTGGAGGCAAAAATGGAAAATACAGAGCGGAGGTTAGAGGCAAAACTAGAAGCACTCGATAAGAAAATAGAGAATATTGAAGCTAAAACAGCCTTGACAGAAGGGAAAATGGAAAAGATACAGCATTGGATGATAAAACAGGAAGAAACTATGGAAAAACAAGAAAAATCCATAAACGAGATGAAAGGAAGATTGGACAAAAAAGATGAAAAAGAGGAAGAGTTGGACGCCAGGCTGAGCAATATGGAAAAAGAGAGTATGGGACTAGGATGGGAAACAGACAAGGCTGAATATTTTCTAAGGTTCCAAAATGTTATTGAAGAGAAAGGAGAGGACCTCCCTACAATAATATCAGAAATGTTAACAGAGATATTAGAAACTCCACAGGAATTAATACGGGATGGAATAGATGATGCATTCAGAGTGAATACGAGGTATGCGACCAGAAATGCTTTACCAAGAGAAATACACGTAAGGTTCACTAAAAAGATCCGGAGATTTCAAATATTACAGAAAACAAGAGATAAAAAACTGGAATATAGAGCAAAGGAAATCACAGTGTTAAAGCAAATCCCAAGAAAAGTGAGAGAAAAGAGAAGAGGATACCAGTTTCTATCTACATTTTTGATAAGAAAAGGAACCCAGTTTAGATGGCTCATACCGGAAGGTTTGATATTTACATGGGAAGGACAGAGATATAGACTAGATACTATACAAAAAGCAGAAGAGTTTTACAGAAGACATGTTAATGGAACGACGGAGAAAGAGCATTCATCGCTAATAAGATCAGAGGGACCATTAGAAGGCGCAGTAGGTGGAGTGGTCACAGAAGAAGAGGCTATACCAGGACCGGAAACTAGAGAACAGAGAGAAATAAGAACAACTAGAGCTATAAATCCTCAATATAAAACATAAGATATGGAACAAAACTCAATTTTCTCAGTTAATATAAATGGACTTAACTCCCCAGTTAAAAGAAAAAAAATATTTCAGAAACTAGGAAAAATAAAAACACAAATCATTTGTTTACAAGAGACACATATTCAAAAGAAAGATGCGTGTTTATTAATACAACCCAAACTTGGGAAAAAATTTTCCTCATTGGCGGACTTTAAAAAAAGAGGTGTGGTCATTTATGTTAAAGATAGCATACCAACCAAGCAAATCTATGCAGATGAAGATGGAAGGATCTTGATGATTGAAATCACGGACAACAACAAAAAAATACTCTTAATAGCAATCTATGCACCAAATGAGAAACAGGATGAATTCTTTAAGAAACTACATGAAAAGATTTTGGAGTTAGAATATGCAGACATTTGCATGATAGGAGATTTTAATGGAATTCCAAACCAAAGTAGAGATTATAAAGCAACTAGGACGTCTAAAATAAAAAGAAAAATATTACCGAAGTCCTTTTTCAAGATGGCAGATGAAATGAATTTAAAAGACATATGGAGAGAAAGAAATCCAAATAAAGAACAATATACGTACTATTCTTATAGACACTTATCATTCTCAAGGATAGACATGATTTGGCTCTCTTCAGAGTTAAGTGACCTAGTTCAAGAAGTGGAAATAGAAGCCAGTACCTGGGCAGACCACAATCCAATGATAATTAAGTGGAAAGGGTCAAAGATTAGATCCAGATGGACATTAAATAATGCAATATTGAAAGAGAAAAACTTTAAAAGTAAAATGGAAAAAGAATTGAGGTGTTATTTTAAAGAAAACAAAAAAGAAGATACATCTATTCAGAATACATGGGATGCAATGAAAGCAGTTACTAGAGGTTTAATAATAGATTATACAAGAAAAAGAAATAAAGAGAAAAGAGGGCTACAGAAAAGATTAGAGAATGAATATAAAACACTGGAAAAAGAACTACAGAAACTACCACAGAGAAAAGATATTAGAATGAAAATGGATCTAATTAAACATAAAATGGATATTTCAGAAAAAGAAGAATTGGCTCAGAAGATAAGATCTGCAAAACAGAATTATTTTGAAAACGCAAATAAACCTGGAAGATGGTTGGTGTACAAACTAAAGAAAGAGAGAGAGACAAGGAAGATTCAACAATTAAAAAATGAACAAGGACAAATACATTACTCAAATGAGGAGAAAAAAAAAATTGTTCAGGAATATTATATAAAATTATACGAAAAAGAAAACATTCTAGAACAGGATGTTAAAAACTACTTACAAGAGGCAAACCTCCCAGTTATAGCGGACGACAGCAGAAATATACTAAATGCAAAGATAACGATGATGGAACTAACTGAAGCTATTAAAAGACAAAAAAATGGGAAAGCCCCGGGACCGGATGGCCTCCCAGGAGAGTTTTATAAAATCTTGGAGGAAATACTATCCCTTCCTTTATTAGAATTGATGAATGAAATTATGTCTGGTAGTAAAATGCCGAATTCTTGGTCAGAAGCCTATATTTCACTGATACCAAAGGAAGGAACAGATCTCCTGCAGGTAAAGAATTACCGACCAATTTCATTGTTAAACTCGGATTATAAGTTATTTGCATCAATACTAGCAGAAAGGCTCAAAAAATACTTAAACAATTTTATACATCCAGATCAAAATGGATTTTTACCAAAGAGACAAATTAAAGACAACATGAGAATAATTTTGAATACGTTGGAATATTATGAAGCACATCCTGAAAAACAAATGGCTTTGATGTTTCTTGATGCACAAAAAGCCTTTGATAACGTGAATTGGAAGTTTATGTTGCATCAGCTAGAACAAATGGAATTTGGTCAAAACTTTATACATGTTATAAGCACTATATATCACAACCAAACAGCCAGGATAATAATAAATGGAGAGCTTTCAGATAACATCCAGATAAAAAGAGGTACAAGACAAGGTTGCCCACTATCACCTTTACTTTTCGTATTAACACTAGAAGTGTTAAATAGAAAGATAAGAGAAGACAAAGAAATAAAGGGAATGACAATTAGGAAAGAACAATATAAATTACAAGCTTTTGCAGACGACCTAGTTTTTATTCTCGAGGAACCACTTAAAACCGCGTCCAAACTGATAGGGAAAATTGAGGAATATGGGAAAATAACAGGTCTGAAAATAAACAAAGACAAGACACAAATCTTAACAAAGAATATGACAAGAAGACAGAAAGAAGAATTAACAGAAATCTTGAAAATTCAAATCACAAACAAGCTTAAATATCTAGGAATCTTTTTGACGTCGAGATGCAGCACCCTTAAAAAGGAGAATTACTCTAAACTCACACAACAAATAGAAGTAGATCTTACGAGATGGCAGAATTTACAACTATCATTACTAGGGAGAATAGCCACGATAAAAATGAATATTTTGCCTAAAGTATTATACTTATTCCAGACAATCCCAATTAGATTGGGCAAGGACTTTTTTGAAAAATTAAGGAAAATGGTCTTAAAGTTCATATGGCAAGGTAAAAAAGCTAGAATAAAATTAAAAATTTTACAAGATACCAAAATAAGGGGAGGTATGGGATTGCCTGATTGGGAACTATATCATCAAGCTGCGAATCTGATGTGGATTAAAGATTGGATTACACTAAGAAATACTAGATTATTGAAATTAGAGGGACATGATTTGCCATCAGGATGGCACGCAGCTCTATGGTACCGAACCACCAGGAAACATGGCATTTTCAGAAGGCACTATGTAAGGGATTTTCTGATTGTAAACTGGGAGAAGATCAAGAAACTGCATTATTTCAAAATACCAGTCTGGGTATCAATTACCGAAGCATTTACGTACGCAATAATACACAAAAAGGAACGAACAATCAGATATTCGGATCTATTAAACTCAAGGGGTGATCTTAAAACTATTCAGGAACTAAAACAAGAAGGAATGGATATTAATTGGTATACATACACACAGATACATTCAAGATACAAGGAAGATCAAAAAAAAGGAGGGGTTTATGACAAAATGACGGAATTAGACAAGATATTAACAGGCGTCGATGAAAAAATAATTAAAAAACTCTATGCCTACTTACTAGAGTTTAAACTCCAGGAAGAGCAAGTGAAAGAAACAATGATAATATGGGGGAAAAACTTCGGGCATGGGATCGACTTAGATAAGTGGCAAACATTGTGGACACAAAATTACAAAATGACGATGTCAACAGCCTACAAAGAGAACTTATACAAGATGTTCTACAGGTGGCACTTATCACCCTCAAGAATCTCAAAAATGAGTAGGAACAAATCTCAAAAATGTTGGAAATGTCATCAGACGCCTGGTACTTACTACCATATGTGGTGGACTTGCTCGGAGGCCAAAAATTACTGGAGTATGATCCACACATGGTTGGACAAAATAACAGGAAAACATATAGATTTCAAACCCGAACTCTTCCTGCTAGGACTTACTTTAGAAACACTTGACAAAAATTTGAAATACCTAATTGTGAATATTTTGACAGCCGCCAGAATCGTCTTTGCAAAAAATTGGAGAAATGACAAATTACCATCACAGCAAGAAATTATTTATAAAATTATGGAATGTGCAGAGATGAGTAAATTAACATTTGAAATTAGAGAGCAAGACAGTGAACAATTCTATGAAATTTGGAATAAATTTTATCAATGGCTGGAAACAAGATAGTCAAATGAAGGTTGAGGTATAATAATTGTAATATATATAAATATATTTGAACTAAAATATGTGATTTGATATGAATATGACTATGGAAGAGATGCACAGTTTGTAACCAACTGACACACTTTCTACAATTTGTAATGGAAGATGGAGTTTATGTTTTTTGCTTTTTGTTATATTTGTTTGTGTTTGTTAAAAAATAAAAATAAAAATTGTTTAAAAAAAAAAAAAAAAGGGGAGCCCCATGTAGAGAGAGTTACAATAGTCCAGTCGGGATGTCACGAGAGCATGAGTGACTGTGCAAAGGGCATCCCGATCCAATAGGGGGCGCAACTGGCGAACCAGGCGAACCTGGTAAACCGCCCTCCTAGCCACGGCTGTCACTTGATCTTCCATGGACAGCCGGGCATCCAGGAGGACACCCAAATTGCGCGCCCCATCCACAGGGGCAAGATGTTCGCCCCCTATGGCCAGCGATGGAGTGAGCTGGTTGAATCGGGCGGCCGGAAACCACAGCCACTCGGTCTTGGTCGGGTTGAGCCTGAGTCCGTTACTTCCCATCCAGATCCGCACGGCTTCCAGGCACTGGCACATCACCGCTACGGCATCGTTGGGGTGGTTTGGGGTAGATATATACAGCTGAGTGTCATCAGCGTAGAGATGGTACTCTACCCCAAAACCACGGATGATCTCACCCAGCGGCTTCATGTATGTGTTGAACAGGAGAGGCGAGAGGACCGACCCCTGAGGCACCCCACATGTGAGAGGTCTCGAGGTCGACCTCTGCTCTCCTGCCAACACAAATTGCAATCGGCCAGAGAGGTAGGAGGAGAACCACCGTAAAACGGTGCCTCCCACCCCCAACCCCCCCAGCCGATGCAATAGGATACCATGGTCGATGGTATCGAAAGCCGCCGAGAGGTCTAATAGGACCAGGATGGAGGAACAACCCCCATCTCTGGCCCTCCAGAGATCATCGACCAACGCGACCAATGCCGTCTCGGTGCTATGCCCGGGCCGAAAGCCGGACTGGCGCGGGTCTAGATAATCAACTTCCTCCAGGTGACGGGGAAACTGTTGTGCCACCACACTCTCAACAACCTTCGCCAAAAAGGGAAGGTTGGAGACTGGACGATAGTTGTTTAATAGAGCTGGATCCAAAGAGGGCTTCTTAAGGAGGGGCCTCACCATAGCCTCTTTTAGGGAAGCAGGCAAGGAACCCTCACTTAAGGATGCGTTGACAACCTCTTGGAGCCAGCCTCGTGTCACCTCCCAGGATGCCAGTACAAGCCAGGAGGGACACGGGTCCAATAAACATGTGGTGGCTCGCAATCGCCCACGTAACCTGTCCATATCCTCGGAAGTAACGGAGTCAAACTCCTCCCAATCAAGATCTGTCTCGTGGCATCCCACTGGGCCATCAATGGGGGCTAGCTCGTTCTGTATCTGAGCGGTTTTCTCCTGCAGAAAAATCACAAATTCCTCTGCTCTACCCTGTAACGGGGCTTCCCGCACCCTCTGTTGAAGGAGGGAGCGGGTCACCCTAAACAGGGCAGCAGGGCGGTTGTCTGCGGATGCTATGAGAGTAGCACAATGATGACGTTTGGCCACTCTCAGCGCCACAATGTAAGTCCGTAAATGGGCTCTTACCTGTGTCCGGTCAGATTCAAATCGGGTAGACCTCCATCTTCTCTCTAGGCATCTCTTGCGGCGTTTCATCACCCTCAGCTCTTCGGTAAACCAAGGAGCCAGGGTGTTTCGCCGCCGCAAGAGAGGCCGCAAGGGCGCGACCCGATCCAAGGCTCCCGTGGTCGCAGTATTTCATGCGGCCACGAGGTCCTCCATCGGGGCGCGGGTCAGGGGTACAGGAAATGGCCCAAGCGCCGCCTGGAACCCATCCGGGTCCATCAGGCGCCTGGGGCGGAACCAGATTGGTAACTCAGGTTCCGCCTCCCCGCGGAGGGGAGCAGCGGTCGGAAAGTCGAGCCGGAGAAGTGAGTGGTCTGACCATGACAAGGGCGTGATGACTATATCCCCTATACCCAGATCACTCTTCCATTGGCCTGAGACAAAGATGAGATCCGGTGTATGTCCACCCTCGTGAGTGGGGCCTTGAATTAGTTGGGTCAGGTCCATGGCCGTCATGGAAGCCATGAACTCCCGAGCTACCACGGATGATTCGCCCACCGATGGCAGATTAAAGTCCCCCATGACTACAAGTCTGGGGGTCTCAACTGCCACCGTAGCGATCATCTCAAGGAGCTCGGGCAGGGCTGCTGCTACATAGCGGGGAGCCAGGTATACAACCAGCAAGCCCAACTGCCTCCCTAGGCCCCACTTCACGCAGAGGGACTCACAACCGGTAGTCTGTGGCACAATGGTCTCTCTCGGCTCAAGACCTTCCCTGACAATAACCGCTACCCCACCACCCCTACCTAGGGCCCGAGGCTGATGAAAAGCGCGGTAACCTGGTGGGCACATTTCAACGAGGGGAAGTCCACCCTCGTGGCCCAGCCAGGTCTCCGCAATTCCTACCAGGTCCGGCTCCCCCTCAGACACAAGGTCATGAACGAGGGGGGCTTTGTTGACCACGGACCTGGCATTGCAAAACATCAGCCGTAGGCCCTGGCTCTGTACTCCCTGACCACCTAGCCTGCGGGGGTTGTGGCACTTCACCGTTTGTAACCAACGGTTCTGTGCCCTCGGACCTGCCTCTCCCCACGACCTTCTGGATAGAAATGCCCTCCACCGGGACGACTCGTATTTCCCCCCCCCCTAACGGATCCTTCCGCTTCCCTCCGTCGCCTGCTGGCCTGGCCCTCTCTGTCCTCGTCTGTCTCTACCTGTCTATTACCCCCCCCACCCTGGAACCCCCTAAAATCCGAATAGAAAATTTATTTAAAAACCCCCTTAATTTGTGCTTCGTAGGTAGGTAGGTAGGTAGAAGAATAGAGAGAGAGAGGGAAAAATACAGTAGGTAGGTAGGTAGGTAGGTAGGTAGGTAGGTAGGTAGGTAGGTAGGTAGAGAGATGGGGGGAATACACTAGGTAGCTAGGTAGACGGAGAGGGAGAAATACAGTAGGTAGGTAGGTAGGGAGAGGGAGAGAGGGAGAAATGCGGTAGGTAGGTAGGTAGGTAGGTAGGTAGGTAGGTAGAGGGAGAGAGGGAGAAATACAGTAGGTAGGTAGGTAGGTAGGTAGGTAGGTAGGTAGGTAGGTATGTAGGTAGAGAGATAGGGGGGGAAATACACTAGGTAGGTAAGTAGACGGAGAGGCAGAAATACACTAGGTAGGTAGGTAGGTAGAGGGAGAGAGAGAAATGCGGTAGGTAGGTAGGTAGGTAGGTAGGTAGGTAGGTAGAAGGATAGAGAGAGAGAGGGAAAAATACAGTAGGTAGGTAGGTAGGTAGGTAGGTAGGTAGGTAGAGAGATGGGGGGGAATACACTAGGTAGGTAGGTAGGTAGGTAGACGGAGAGGGAGAAATAAAGTAGGTAGGTAGGTAGGGAGAGGGAGAGAGGGAGAAATGCGGTAGGTAGGTAGGTAGAAGGATAGAGAGAGAGAGGGAAAATACAGTAGGTAGGTAGGTAGGTAGGTAGGTAGGTAGGTAGGTAGGTAGGTAGGTAGGTAGGTAGGTAGGTATGTAGGTAGGTAGAGGGAGAGAGAGAGAAATGCGGTAGGTAGGTAGGTAGGTAGGTAGGTAGGTAGGTAGGTAGTTAGGTAGGTAGGTAGGTAGAAGAATAGAGAGAGAGAGGGAAAAATACAGTAGGTAGGTAGGTAGGTAGGTAGGTAGAGAGATGGGGGGAATACACTAGGTAGGTAGGTAGACGGAGAGGGAGAAATACAGTAGGTAGGTAGGTAGGTAGGGAGAGGGACAGAGGGAGAAATGCGGTAGGTAGGTAGGTAGGTAGAGGGAGAGAGGGAGAAATACAGTAGGTAGGTAGGTAGGTAGGTAGGTATGTAGGTAGAGAGATGGGGGGGAAATACACTAGGTAGGTAGGTAGACGGAGAGTCAGAAATACACTAGGTAGGTAGGTAGGTAGAGGGAGAGAGAGAGAAATGCGGTAGGTAGGTAGGTAGGTAGGTAGGTAGGTAGGTAGGTAGGTAGGTAGAAGGATAGAGAGAGAGAGGGAAAAATACAGTAGGTAGGTAGGTAGGTAGGTAGGTAGGTAGGTAGGTAGGTAGGTAGAGAGATGGGGGGGAATACACTAGGTAGGTAGGTAGGTAGGTAGACGGAGAGGGAGAAATAAAGTAGGGAGGGAGAGGGACAGAGGGAGAAATGCGGTAGGTAGGTAGGTAGGTAGGTAGGTAGGTAGGTAGAGGGAGAAAGGGATGCACTAGGTAGGTAGGTAGAGGGAGAGGGAGAAAGGGAGAAATACAGTAGGTAGGTAGGTAGGTAGAGGAATAGAGAGGGGGGGAGTAATACAATAGGTAGGTAGGTAGGTAGGTAGGTAGGTAGGTAGGTAGGTAGGTAGGTAGAGAGATAGAGAGAGGGGGGAAATACACTAGGTAGGTAGGTAGAGGGATAGGGAGAAATACAGTAGGTAGGTAGGTAGGGAGAGGGAGAGAGGGAGAAATGTGGTAGGTAGGTAGGTAGGTAGGTAGGTAGGTAGATAGAGGTAGAGAGGGAGAAATACAGTAGGTAGGTAGGTAGAGAGATTGAGAGAGAGAGGGAAAAATACACTAGGTAGGTAGGTAGAGGTAGAGGGAGAAATACAGTAGGTAGGTAGGTCGGTCGATAGGTAGGTAGGTAGGTAGAGGGAGAGAGCGAAAGGGAGAAATACAGTAGGTAGGTAGGTAGGTAGGTAGGTAGAGGGATAGAGAGAGAGAGGGAAAAATACAGTAGGTAGGTAGGTAGGTAGGTAGGTAGGTAGGTAGGTATGTAGGTAGGTATGTAGGTAGGTAGAAAGATAGAGAGAGGGGGGGTAATGCAATAGGTAGGTAGGTAGGTAGGTAGGTAGAGGGATAGAGAGAGAGAGGGAAAAATACAGTAGGTAGGTAGGTAGGTAGGTAGGTAGGTAGTTAGGTAGGTAGGTAGAAAGATAGAGATAGGGGGGGAAATACACTAGGTAGGTAGGTAGAGGGAGAGAGGGAGAAATGCGGTAGGTAGGTAGGTAGGGAGAGGGAGAGAGGGAGAAATGCGGTAGGTAGGTAGGTAGGTAGGGGGAGAGAGGGAGAGGGAGAAATACAGTATGTAGGTAGGTAGGTAGGTAGAGGGAGAGAGGGAGAGAGGG